>JAWQFJ010003269.1:0-42500 GCA_034096865.1 Theodoxus fluviatilis | reverse complement strand
ACTTAATAGTCTCCGAGAAAAATCCAACGTTTAAGTTTTTTACGCCCGGACGCCCGGACGGACGCCCGGACGGACGGACGGACGGACGAAACGGCTCAGTACATAGACTCACTTTTGCTTCGCATGTGAGTCAAAAAACCAAAGGAATGAAGTGCTGTAGTAAACTCATTCTATGATGATAACTATTACACACTAAATGCTGGTTTTGGTATGCATTGCCTGAAAATGTGCTTATGTATTATGTGTGTGTGTATGCATTTGTGTGTATGCATATTTTAATGTGCATGTATTTATGTGTATATGTGTGCATGTTTGTTTATACGTGTGAATGTTAGTGTGTGCGTTTGTGTGTGTATGTATGTGTGTATCTGTCTGCATATACGTTTATGTGTACGCGTGCGCTTTTGTATTTGTGTGCATGTGTGTGTATATGTGCGTGTGTGTGCATGTCTGTGTGTACATGTGTGCTTGAATCTATGCGTGTGTAAGCACTTGTGTATGTGTGTATGCATGTGTGTATGTATGTATGTGTATGTATACATGTGTGTATGCATGTGTGTGTGTATACATGTGTTTATGTATGTGTGTATGTATGTGTGTATGTATGTGTGTATGTATGTGTATGGCAGTTTCAAGACTCCACTTCTATTTCTTCAACATTGCATTTACGGAGAAAGTGCTCGACAGCCTAGAGGATGCTTTGGTCTACAACATCAGATCATGGCTTGGCCTGAACGACTCATCCACCCGATCGTTTATGTTTGCCCCTAGGAGCAAAGGCGGCCTAGGAGTTCTCAGTCCCCGCATCATGTACTATGCCAAGAAGTTGTCGTTTCTGCTCAGCGTCCTCAACAACAGCGACGAGCAAACGAAATCCACCGCTGCAGCTACATCTAAGCAAGCGAAAATGCAAACGCGAGGACAACCTTGATGAGAACAATTTTGCAGGATACAAAACTGACAGGAACTACAGGCTTGTCAAGGAATCCAGAGTGAACTGGAGACAATCCCACTGGATTCATCTGAATGAACTCTGCGCTAGACTAAAAGTCCGGCTCCAGCTACAAGAAAACAACAGCTACGTGCTCTGCGCCGAAGTGGATGAAGATGTAGAAGTCTGCCTCAAAGACGCTACGAGCGCATTCACCTTCCTCAAAAGCCTGCAGCTTGATAAGCTTGTGGAAGTATGGAAGGCGAAAGAATCACAGGGCAGAATCGCGCGTTCCCCAGGCATCGACCACACCCTGTCATCATGCCATCTAAACAACCTGAAATTGAGCGAAAAACTAACAAAATTTGTAACAAAGGCAAGACTGCAGCTCGTAGAATGCAACACCTACTACCCTGCAATCCACCCCAAAGAATGTGGCAGGTGTGGATTTGCGTCAGAGACAATCAGCCACATTCTCAACGGCTGCAGAGAAAGCAAGGACGCAATCCAGAAACGACACGACAGGGTGGTAGAGAGTTGTGAGTGAGGCCAACCCCCGTGCTTTGCTCCTAACTAACCAGATTGTGACCCAGTCCCACTTCACAAGCAGTAGCCAACCGTTTGAAGGCGTGCGTCACACCAAGCCAGACTTGTGTGTAATAGACGGTGAAAGTGGCGCATGCACAATAGTGGAGGTATCAGTTCCATTCGACGCTTTTGTCGAAGAATGCTACAACGCAAAGTTTGACAAGTACCTCCCACTTTGTGCAGAAATTCAGAACAACGAATTTAATTGTAAGATCTGTGTTCTTGTTGTGGGAGCCCTTGGAAGTGTTCACAGTCGTGTGATCAGTGGACTGCAGATGGTAGGGATAGTCAAATCCAGGGCAAAGAGCATCGCTAGATACATACATGTCTGTCAGTGCCACGATAGGCTCTAGCCTGATTTGGAAACAAAGAAGCAGGAAGGTCTTGCCGGGTGAGGGGTGAGGGGTGAGTTGAAAAGGTTGTCTATCATCTAAAAGGCAGACAGATACTTGAACTCAGTGACTACTGACAGTCCAGTCATTGTTTCACAGCTAAAGGGAGGTAATAGAATTACTCCCCTTGGATTGCCTCACCACAACTTTGTGCTTAGAAATGTGTTACAATTATGCACATATTCACGCCTGCACTTTTGCTCTGTATCAACATCAATAAGCTGTTTTTGTGCTGCAATTGCTTTATAATAGTGCACGTGCTCATGTCTGCAGTCATGCATTGTATCAATGTGGGTGGAGATCCTCTGATGTGTACATCCTTATTATATCATTGCCACTCTTGCGGTTGGACTTCACGTAAGTGTTTGTGAAGTTAAAAGATATGTTCTCAAATTCATGGGTGAAAAGAAATGTTGAGAAATAATGAGGGTGTACATCATTGACATCTGATTGAAAGTAACTTGCTCAAAAGGAAAGTGATGGTAAACATGGATTGTTGCAAATACATAATCTGGTGTTATTTCTAATGCTAATTGACATAAGGGAGAGACCAGAATGGCTAATGTGTGAAATGACCTCTTGGGCTGTTGCTACTAGGCAGTGTTCTGTCTTGTGTTGTACTCTTTTTCATGTACCTATTAATGTGTGCAAACTTGCACTATTCTTTCATGAATATAGTCATTTTGATATGTATATGTATGTGTGTGTATGTATGTGTGTGTAAATATGTATGTGTATGTATGGGTGTATGTGTGTGTATGTATGTATGTATGTATATGTATGCATGTGAGTATATGTATGTGTGTATATGTATGTGTATGTATGTGTGTGTATGTATGTGTGTGTATGTATGTGTGTATGCATGTGTACGTGTGTATATATATGCGTGTATGTATGTGTGTGTATATGTAAGTATGTGTGTATGTATGGGTGTGCGTATGTATGTATGTGTGTATGCATATGTATGTGTGTATATGTATGTGTGTGTATGTATGTGTGTGTATATGTATATGTGCATGTATGTGTGTGTATGTATGTGTGTGTATATGTATGTATAAGTATGTGTGTATATATGTGTGTGTATATGTGTGTATATGTATGTGTGTATGTATGCGTGTATATGTATGTATGTGTGTATATGTATGTGTATGTATGTGTGTATGTATGTATGTGTGTGTATGTATGTGTGTATATGTATGTATGTATGTATGTATGTATGTATGTATGTATGTATGTATGTATGTATGTATGTATGTATGTATGTATGTATGTATGTATGTATGTATGTATGTATGTATGTATGTATGTATGTATGTATGTATGTATGTATGTATGTATGTATGTGTATGCATGTGTATATGTGTACAAGACTTACTGCCGCAGTTGCAGTCCTGACTCCAGGACTGGATCAGACGCTGCGCCTCCTCTTCCTCCTCGGCCGCCAGGCGTCTGTACCGGGGCGGCCCCGGCGTGCGTCGCCCCTCCACCCTGCGCGACCAGTCCCTGGGTGAGGTGTGCCAATGGCATTGCGTGCGTGATGTGTCGTGCCCGGGCTCGCCCCACGGCACCAGGTAGTTCCCAGGGGCACCGGCCCCCTCCTGGTAAACCCCGTCCTCCTCTCTCTGATTCAGGCACCAGTCCAAGGTGTGTCTCATGGCGCCGGAACTCTCTCCTGCCGTGGATGCTGCCTGGGATTGGTATCTGTCCCCCTCGGGGGCGTTGTAGACTCGCTTCACCAGCGTGTCGTCTGGGTTGCGCACCGGCGCCCATCCCGTTTCCAGAGGACGTTGGTGGGTGCTCTCTGGGGAGTAGGCGTCATAGTTCTGCCCCCTCTCCACAGGGTCCTCGTAGGGGGCGCCGCAGTACCAGTTCCCCTGAAAGGCCGCAGCAGCCCCCCTAGGGGGCCCAGGGTCGCCCTGACCCTGAGGCTGGGAGGCGTTCAGGCAGAAGCTGCAGTCCAAGGGATGGTGGTCGTGGAGAAAGTCCCCCTCTGGACAGGAGGGAGGCTGCAAAAGCAAGTAGGTGTTGGACGTCTCGGGTACAGAGCGGTACCTCACCACCCCAGCCACGCCGCCCTGCTGATTGTCGCCTCGGAGCGACTCACCCCGCCTCTCGTCCTCCGTGGCAGAGCGCGTGGTGGAGCTGGAGGTCGCCATGGAGTAGGTGCCAACGTTGCTGGGTTGATGGGACGAGCCCGTCCCATCCTGTGGCGCTCCCACGCCCTGGCCCCAAGCAGCTGCACCTTGGAACTGACCAGGAGGAAAATTTCCCTGGAGATCGGGTCGAGGTGCTTCGGGAATCCTCTGGGGATAGTTGGGCCGATACCACCCCGCGTTCCACCACTGGAAAAGCCATGATTTGTAGCGTCGCGCCGGCTCCAGACCCTGCTGCTGCTGCTGCTGCTGCTGCTGGTGGTGGTGGTGGTGGTACCTGTTGTCCTGGACGTCGAATCCCGAAGCGTACACCGGGGCAGCCGAGTGGTCCATGTCGCCCTGCCCGTTCCACGCGCCAGCAACCTGGGAGTCCGGGGGACAGGCATCGAGAACCTCAGGAGAGAAGTCGTCTCGACCAGCCCCGGTAGCAAGGCGTGCCTGAGATGTCTGTGATTTTCCTCCCCTTCCGTCCAGGGTGAGACGCTCTTCGTGACGGGCAGCAGAGTAGTCGGTGGCGGAGGAGGAAGGGGTCATGCGGGCGTTGCCGCAACGGTCCTGCTCCTCAGGCGGGTAGCCAGCGTCCCTGTGCTGGCCCCAGTACCAGGAGCACGCGTCCCACGCCCGGTGCCAGGGCTCACTGAAGTCCTGGCGGGCGTCGCCCTCCCTGCGCGTGCATGCATCACGAGCGCCATCGCTGGACGATGCCTGCGTGCCTGACACGCTGGCGTGGGCGCACACATTCTGCCTACAGGGGTCGTCCTGGGGCCAAGCTGTCTGCTGCGGCATCATGGTGGAGCTTGGGCTGGGGCAAGGTTGGGGCGCGTTGCTGCGAGAGGTCAGCTGTTTGGGGATGCCTGGGGCAGACAGAGCGGTGGTGTACCACTCTGGCTGGGCGGGCGCCCTCTGGTCACCTCGACAGAGGGCAGAGTCCTCCTGATCCCTGCCCGCCAACCCACTCTGTCTGACGTCAGAGGTCACCGTGGTCACCAGGCCCTGACTAGGATTCAGCGCTGGAAAGTTGTCACAAAATGGGTCGTACGCCACCATTCCCTGCTGGCTGTGATTCTGTCCTACCCCAAAGCTCCTGAAGACGTTCGAGTCCAAAGACCTTGCGGTTTCCAGCCCCTGGTCCTCTCTGTTCCTGCTGCAGGCGTCAGCCTCAACCGACCTTGAGGTGTCGAGTCCCTGGCGATTCTGCGGCGTCTGGTTGAAGTACCGCCACTCGTCCCAGTCCCCCTGACGCTGGTCGTCGAGGAAGTCTTCCCCGGTTTCATTCTGATCGAAGCAGGCCTCTCCCTGCCCACCGTCTCCTTGTAGGTCTCTCTCTGCCTCCTCGCCCCAGTGACGTCTGGAGCAGGATGCTGCGTTGTCTGGGGCACCTTGTCCGAAATTTGAGTCAGAAGCCTCTGAGTGATTTCCCTCGCTCGTCCACCGTCTGTTCCACTCAGCCTCTATTCGACGTCGAGCCCTAATCTCGTCAAGCACAATGCCTGCAAGGTGCCTGACAAATTCTGGCGGTATGTCACCTCCGTTTGCACAGAGACTCAGCAAATCCAACACCTCCTTTAGTGTGACTTCTTCCCCCAACCCTGTCGAAAACGCATGTGTCGACTGAATGGGAGACGCACAGGAAGTGGCGGCGTCTCCAAGCGGAGTTGCCTCCCTGCACGACGTCACTGTCGAATCCTGGCACTGGGAGGAAGCTTCGCTGTGGAGCAATCCTAAAGGCGGGAAAGATGGAGGAGAAGGCCATGAGCTCTGCAGATGCTCATCCGGTTCCGTCTGGGTGGACACGTTGCAGGACGTGCAAAATTTCTCAGGCGAGATCATGCAGCGGCCGAAATCGTCGCTGTTGGAGCTTCCAAGCTGCGATGTGTCACAGAGAGAGAGGTCTACTCCGCCCGCTGCCTCGTTGTCGCACAGGGAGGCTGATTCCAGCGCTGTCAGGGTTTCCCGCGCACACCGACAGCAGATCGTCCACGGCATGCAGACCTTTGACTCCGTCTGGACGCCGGCGTCCTTCCTGCACATCGTACACATAACGCCGGATTCCGTCTGTGTGCCTCTCTCCATTAGCCTGCTGGTCTCGGAGATCGCGCGCCAACTACGCAGACACAGGAGGATATGCTTGAATGTTTCTCTTTGCCTCAAAGCGACATATGGGACCAACATCTGGAACGTGTCAGGGTCAGATCGCTTTTTGCTCACTTTGAGGATTTTTCTTTTGGGAGACAGGTTGGAGCAGTCCCTGTCGGTTCCAGAGGGAGCAACGCCCGATGCAGAGCTTGAAAACTGCGAGTCTTGTTCATTGCAGCTCACCACCCATTGTTCCGTGCCCCGCGACAGGTGTGGAGAAGAATGCGATATGGAAGAGTGGGACTTCGACTTCTTGACTTTAATAAGGGTCTCGTCGTGTTCTCTTTTCATCGTGCGCTGGCCGCCATCGTCCGGCTTTGACTGGTCGTCTGGTGTGCTTCCTCTTTTACTGGCATCGGGAAACGAGTCACCTGGACCGACCGCTTTTCCTGAGATTTTCCTGCAGTCGATTTCATTCCCTTCCTGGAGCAAATTTAATGGCCTCCGAGGCCTCACGGTGGGGAAATCTATCGGGGTCGAAGTGCGGAGAGGATCAACCAGGCATTCGTCTTCCCCATCGATTTCTGCTGACCGAGTCTCGTGGCGCTCTGTCCACAGCGCCGCATCGGAAAGGCTTCGGGGGAGCTCGGAGTAAGCACAGTTGCGCAGTTCATCCAGTGCATCTTTGTCTTCTAAATGGATGCCGATGGGGCTAACGGCGGGAGTCACAGAGAATCGCTGCTTGCGAAGAGCGCTGTTCATGGACAAGTCGTTCGGGAAGGTAGGAGCTATGGCGCGAAACCAGGAGGTCTCCAAGGCCCTAGTGGAGACCCGTTGCGCCTGGGGGTGAACTGAGCCCAGAGTGGGGCACCGGCGTGGAGGAAAGTCTATCTCTGGTTGTGCAGAGGAGCTGGGGCATTTATCTAAGAGCGGATCTTGGCGATATTCATCCGATTTCAAATGAATGGTGTCATATTTAACGCCAGGCGTAGTGACGTCAGCATACGTAAGCGTATTGCCCACCCACTTATCCGCGGTCGCGATGATTTCGCAGTCTTGATTTCTGTTTACAACTCTCTCTGTGGCGGTATCAGACTCGGGTTTGGAATTTCTCGGCCCCATTCTTGCTCCTCGCGCTCTTTCGTCCTCAACCGCCCGACGACCACTTCTTCCGTCCTGCTTACCTTGGCGTTTTTGGCCTTCACAGTCAGAGGAGTCGACAGGGGCGTTGAATTCATCGTCAATTTTTTCTGGCATATCGGGGCTATGAGCTGCCGCCTCGATTTCCACCGATGGGAGTTCAGGATCCGCCGTCTGCTCGCCATCGACGCTCTCCTCCAGGAATGGACCGGAAACCGTCACTATATCACCATAGACGCGCATTTCTTCGCATCCGCTGCAATCACACTCTGATATTTCGTCGTCAGGACCTGGATCTTGAGACATTCCTTCCGTGTTGTTCAAGCTGTCCGCCTCTGACTTGCACTCGTCTACAAACTCGCTGTGTTGGCTTTCACAGTCATCAGAGTCGACAAGCACGCTGGATTCATCGCCAAGTTTTCCTGACACATCAGGGCCATGAGCTGCCTCCTCGTTTTCCATCGACGGGAGTTCAGGATTCGCTGTCTGCTCATCACTGACGCTCTCCTCCTGATGAGGCTCGAGAACCGTCACCAAGTCACCATAAAGGAGCCTTTCTTCGCATCCGCTACAGTCATACTCTGAGATCTCATCGTCAGGACCTGGATCTTGAGACACTCCTTCCGTGTTGTTCAAGCTGTCCGCCTCCGACTCGCACTCGTCTACAAACTCGCTGTGTTGACTTTCACAGTCATCAGAGTCGACAAGCACGCTGGATTCATCGTCAAGTTTTCCTGACACATCGGGGCCATGCGCTGTCTCCCCGTTTTTTACCGACGGGAGTTCAGGATTCGCTGTCTGCTCATCACCGATGCTCTCCTCCAGGAATGGACCGGAAACTGTCACCAAGTCACCGTAAATGCGTTTTTCTTCGCATTCGCTACAGTCACACTCCCTTATTTCTTCTTTCTCAGGCTCTGTTTCCTCCTGGCATATTCTTTGCATGTAGTTTAAGCTGTCGCTTCTCCTTTTGAACTCGCTCTCGTCTTCAAATGGATGTTGTTGAATTTCACAGTCAGGAGAGTCGAAAAACGCGGTGGATTCATTGTCCAGTTTTTCTGACATCGCCGGGAGTTCAGGATCCGCCATCTGCTCGCCGCCGACGCTCTCCTCCTGGAAAGACTCGGAAACCGTCACCAAGTCACCATAAACTCGCATTTCTTCGCATTTACTGCATTCACACTCCAAGATGCTTTCTCTGTTAGAACCTGAATCTTCCTGGAGCACTCTTTTCATGTAATTCAAGCTGTCTGTCTCCAACTCGCTCCCATCTTCAAATAGGCTTTGTTGAATTTCACAGTCAGGAGAATCTACACGCGCGGTTGATTCATCGTCAAGTTTTTCTGACACCGACGGGAGTTCAGGATCCGCCATCTGCTCGCCACCGTCGCTCTCCTCCTGGAAAGACTCGGAAACCGTCACCAAGTCACCGTAAATGCGTTTTTCTTCGCAATCGCTGCAGTCACACTCCCTTATTTCTTCTTCCTCAGGCTCTGTTTCATCCCGGAACATTCTTTGCATGTAGTTTAAGCTGTCGCTTCTCCTTTTGAACTCACTCTCGTCTTCAAATGGATGTTGTTGAATTTTACAGTCAGGAGAGTCGACAAACACGCTGGATTCATCGTCAAGTTTTTCTGACATCGACGGGAGTTCAGGATCCGCCATCTGCTCGCCGCCGACGCTCTCCTGCTGGAAAGACTCGGAAACCGTCACAAAGTCACCACAAACCCGCATTTCTTCGCATCCGCTGCAGTCACACTCTGAGCTCTCATCGTCAGGACCTGGATCTTGAGATATTCTTTTCGTGTTGTTCAAGCTGTCTGTCTCCAACTGGCACTCGTCCACAAACTCGCTGTGTTGGCTTTCACAGTCATCAGAGTCGACAAACACGCTGGATTCATCGTCAAGTTTTTTTGGCAGATCTGGGCCATGAGCTGCCTCCTCGTTCTCCATCGACGGGAGTTGAGGATCCGCCATCTGCTCGCCACCGACGCTCTCCTCCTGGAAAGGCCCGGAGACCGTCACTACATCGCCATAAACGCGCTTTTCTTCACAGTCGCTGCAATCGCACTCTGAAAAGTCTTCCTCGAACTCTCCTTCCGTGTAGGTCGAGCTGTCGTTTCTCCTCTCCAACTCGCCCCTGACTTCAGACTCGTTGCGGGCATCCGGAAAGAAGGGCAATTGCTGATTTGCGATGGCTCTGCCGTCGGGAGGCGTGAAGTACTCCTCAGAGTCGGAAGACTTCACCAAGGTCTCGGAGCTTTTGTCTTCGGCTTTGCCCTCTGGAATGCACACTGGAGCCACTTCAAAGATGGGCGGGTCTTCCACAAGGCTGTCCAGCGAACACCTCCGATGAGGGGAGGCAGGTTTTGAGTTGGACGGGTAATGAGATGGGGAAGCGCACGGTTTCTGCTTGTCCACGGCGCTTTGCGCAAGCTCTTCGCACGGACCGTTGGCCGCGCGGGTGCGGCTGGAGTTGTTGGAGGAGTTCCACTTCATCACAGACAAAGCCATCTTGTGGAAGTTCATGCTCTTGTGAAGGCTCCAGAGGGCGTCCCCACAAGGGCTGGGAGGCTCGGCAGAGCGACGGGACACCGAGGGTGCGTCCACATTCCTCCTGGCGGAGCTCTCTAGCTTCCCGTCTCGGTCCAGGTTTTTCTGGTATGCCTTCCATCGGTAGACCTCCATCACTTCATCTAGGGACACATGCAGGGTTCTACACAAGTCGCCGAGGCTATATGGTTCAAAAGATTTACTCTCACTGTCACCCAGAGGCTTATGGCCACTTTCACCAGGAGAAGACGCATGGCCAGGTGGAGTGTCAGTTGTCGAGGAAGGTTCTTCCTTACGGGAAGTGCTCATCTCAGCCTCTCCGCCGTTCTCAGTGGACGAGCCCTTTCTTTCTGAAAATTGATCCTCTCCAACCTTCTCATTGTCCGGGAAGAATGGATGAATGCAACCGAAATCTCCAGTTTGCTTCTGAGCTTCATTCCCACAGACAGAACCCTCGCCTCGCGGCTTGGAAAGTGCACCGCTGGTGTGACCAGACGAAGGGCCCATGACTGAAACTTCTGAAAGCTCTGCTTCCTGGGAGGTGGAGGTGGACGCTGTCACTTTGGGCTTGACCATTCGAGAAGGATCCTCAGGGCAGGGCCGCCACTGCTGAGTGGACACGGGCAGGATCTCTCGGGGAGCCGCGGCCATGGGCTCCATGTTGCACACAGAGGAGAGCGACATGGCGTTCTACACCCACAGCCCCTGGGTCGAAATCCAAAGACTTCTGGCTTGGCGCGTCTCGTGTCCCAGACCCGCAACGACAGCGGTCAATCAAGCGGTCCTCTGCTAATGGAGTAATGTCTTGGCAGTGAGCAGGGAAATCCGGCGTTTGTCGATTGCGAGGGACTTGAATCAAACCAACTTTCTTACTTTTACTAAGAGAGGGGTAAAATCACTGAAAAATGCTCCAGGTTTCGGACAGCTAACGAGTCAAGCCGACATTTTCCACAGCACCTTTGGATGTGAGAATGCGCAAATCAAGCCACATTTCCATTCTCAGGTCACATCGAGGCAGCATCCATCAAGTTTGGGAATGCTGAGGAGTGCACTCAAGTTAAAAGTTCCTCTCGCAATATGGAGTCCTGAGTCGAATCAGTCAACATTCACAGGTCTTGGGTAGTGAAGGCGTGAAATCAAGCCAACTCGATCCCAGTGGCGGAACGATGTGGAGTGGATTCAGGCCATCGTTACCACAGTCTTCAAGTGCAGCCAAGGTAGATGAAAAGCACACGTACGTCCTCAGAGATGTGATGGTCAAGTCAGGCAGCTGGCCCATCAGGCGCAGCACTTTGAGACTTCCGTTCCTGTCAGACAACAGGGTCCTGGCCAGGAGGAGGAAAAGGAGACGGGGGTGGGGGGTGGGGGGCGGGGAGTAGGGTGAGGGGGGTAAGGAGGGGGGAGATGGGGAGGAGGGGGAGAAGGGGGGGAGGGGGGAGGAGAGGGAGAGGAGGGGGGGGGGAGGGGGGGGGAGGGGGGATCAGAGAGGAAAGGGAAGGAAGGGGTGGTGACGGATGGATCCGGAAATTCAAATGCTGCCGAGTGTTGGTTGGAAGGTGGTGGAACACATATCATCAACGGGATGCTGAAGGCAGTGTCGACAGTGCTCGATGAAGCACAGCGAAGGCGATTTTCCACAGTCTGACGAACGGACAGGGTTCCACTGCAATTGGACGGATGTATGGATGGAGTTTTGAGGACCTATCTTCCGTGAAGGCTATATAAGGCCACAATAGTGACAGAAACTAATATAACTACATAATGATTCCACTTTTGCCCGCCCTCCTGTAAGTTTTATTTGTGTGCCTCCTGAAGGCTTATTAGCCGAAAATTTGCACTGTTTTACCTTTTAATATTTTGTATTTGTTTTGAAATATATACGCGGCAATCAGAACCTCACCGTTTTTTAGACTATTGAATTGTGTGTACAATTCTCTCCCCTTTTCCTCTCTCTCTCTCCCTTCATCTCTATCTCTCCCCCTATCTCTCTCCCTCTCCCTCTCCCCCCTGTCTCTCTCCCTCTATCTCTATCTCTCTGGGCCTGTCTGTCTGCCTCTTTCTCTCTGTCTCTTTCTCTCTCTCGCTCTCTCTTGCTCTCTCTCTCTCTCTCTCTCTCTCTCTCTCTCTCTCTCTCTCTCTCTCTTACCACATTTGAATATTTTGCCTCAAGGGCTGAATGTAAGAAAGGCGATACTGCCTAATTCACTACCCTTGTAAAATAAAGTTTGTTCGTTCGTTCGTTCTCTCTCTCTCTCTCTCTCTCTCTCTCTTACCATATTTGAATATTTTGCCTCAAGGGCTGAATGAAAGAAAGGCAATACTGCCTAATTCACTACCCTTGTAAAATAAAGTTCGTTCGTTCGTTCGTTCTCTCTCTCTTCTCTCTCTCTCTCTCTCTCTCTCTCTCTCTCTCTCTCTCTCTCTCTCTCTCTCTCTCTCTCTCTCTCTCTCTCTCTCTCTCTCTTTGTTGTGACTTGCATTCAAATAAAATCTTTTTTATCCTGCAGTTAGAAAAACGAGTTACATTGTTGATTTCCTAGTTAATATGGACCATTCGTGGTAGCCCACTCATTAAGCCAGGTACTCTCACAATCCACATCTAGTTCAAAACTTCTAACCTCCCTCGTACAATCAGAAATAAATCTCATTACCGTTACTTATAAATTAGATGACAATTATTCTGTTATTGAGAGTCTGAGGTTGACATCAGGGAGACATCTTGGTGATGCAGACCGTTTGCACGAGTCGATGCACATGTCTGTGATGGCGCACAGACGCCAAGTTGTGTTCACTCGTGGTCATTAACACAATAACATGTTGCCGGTGTGACGAAATGAGTTTTCTGCTGCGATGAGATTTTTTACGGGCTCAGTGCGCATGCGCAGATTTCTGACGGGCTCAGTGCGCATGCGCAAAACATGCGACACAGTTTCCGCCGCGATGAGATTTCTTCACTCTTCCAACGACTGCAAAGCGAGCACGTGTGTTTTCATTATTCAACGATTTCTTTTTGCAGCAGAAGAAATATATTGCAGCAGAAGAAATCTGATTGCAGGAGAAGAAATCTCATAAATAGGAGCTGATCGCAAGAGAAATCTGACCGCAGCATCAGAAAGCTGACCGCAGCAGACCGTCAGAAATCTCATCGCAGCAGAAAACTCATTTCGTCACACCAGCTTCTTGACTGCTGGCGCTGCTGCTTCAAATTGTCAACCATCACACTTTTTTTAAAGATGTTCAAATGTCAGAGATCACATTCATTCTGTTCGGTTATTTTTAATCGACTGGCAAGTTTGGAAAAAAAAAGAGAGAGGTGGGAACGCAAATGTATTGAAGCACAGCTGATCACTGGCATACGAATTTGACACTTTAAATATATCTATGGTACACTAAACACAAGCGTCTGCAGAATCTTCACCTTGCTGAAGGCGGCAGTCTAAAGAAAGAAGAAGAAGAAGATGAGACTCCCTAGTCTGTGCTACAGAAGAACAAGAGGCGACCTAATATAAATGTACAAGTATACGCACGGCATGTACCAGATAGGAGAGAATCTGGTGTCCTACGATGACAATAGTCAGTGTCACAAGAGGTCACGCCTACAAGCTTAAAAAACCCCGATGCAACACGGCATTGCGACAGCATTTCTTTACCCAGCGAATTGTAAGCATGTAGAACAGCCTCCCAGGCAGCGTAGTTGAGGCACCGAGCCTGAACTCTTTCAAGAACAGAGTGGACAAGTATTTAAGGGATATATGTTCAAGCTGGACGAACCATTGGCGTAGATGCTGCACAGCAATTAGGCCTTCTTCTTTTTTTCACAAGTGAAAAAGACTAGGCCTGGTCAGAAGACCAGTACTCGTAAGAGCAATGAAACCACAGCCAGAGAACCATCAGAATCCGCAACAGGCCCTGGACGCCTAAGAAGGCCGAAGAATCTACTCTACTCTACTCTTTGGTATTTTATAGACCTCTCGAACGAGGCCGACTGATAAAAATTAACGAGGAAAGCAACTCACAACACGATTGATTAATGCGAACACAGTATCGTATTGTATAAGCTCTTGCTTTAGGTTGACAAAAGCCTAGTGGTTTTTTCAAGTCGATCTTGAATACCTTTCGAACATCGATGCTGTGGAACTAGTGTGTGACTATGAGTCTATGACAGACGTGTCCGGCATGTGTCAACGCACCAGTAATTTCCGCATTGCTAAACAACAAAGCGAGCACGTGCTTCCACAACTTTACATACTCACTGTTTTGGGAGAATGCGCATGAGAATTCCAATTGACAATTGTACACGCATCAACCAGGGGATATGAAGATGATTCACTTCCGCAGATTCAGTACATCCGACATAGTTCCGACAGAACTTACTTGTTAGGCGATGAAAAGAATGTAATCAAAAACTACTCACAGACTCGCTTTCAACGGTAAACGCCAATCTGTTCACTGTCCTCTGTCGATTTTCCATGGAATGACAAGATCTCAAGGCATCGTGATGAGTCGATTCAATCCAAACGGACGTTTTCATTACAAAGGACAACTAAACGGTGCCATCGTTCTACTGCTGTTGACCTTCGCACCAACATTTTCTATCAGATATCTAGCAAGCGATACAAGTGGATGTGTAGAACGAAACGTCATTCGGTGACTCGCATGAGAGTGACGTCAGTTTTGAAGGGTGCTGTTTGCATGAAGGAAGAAAACTGAAGATCGTTTTCGCTTATTTTTTCTAAACTGAGTTTCGTGGTGATATATGTAACTTAATAAGAACCACTATAACAAACAGCATTTCGATTACAGTTTTTGTGTATTCTCTTTGTTCTTAAGCATTTTGTGCCATTAGAATTTGGTTTTGATGGACAGGAAAGATTGATTCAGTATAGTTTGAAATAGAGAACTTAACAAGAAGAAACAACAAGAAGGGCAAAGCCCATACGACTCACATGCTTGACCTTGACCTTTACATGACCTTGACCTTTACATGACATTGACTTTGAGGTGACACTCAAGGTCAAGGTCAAACAACTACACCTAGCAGTGACATCATACACTAAGAAATGCTTTACACATTTTTCCTACCAAAATACATGTGGCCTTGACCCAAGGTCAAGGACATCCAAGGTCATGCAACACAAAGCTGTTAATTCAAGACATAGGAAGCACAATGGTGCTTATTGGCACTTTCTACCATGAGATATGGTCACTTTTAGTGGTTCACTACCCCATATTGGTCACATTTCATAAGGGTCAAAGTGACCTTGAACTTGATGATATGTGACCAAATGTGTCTCATGATGAAAGTATAACATGTGTACTACAATTTTATGAAGTTTGGAAGAGTTATCTTCCATAGTTCAGGGTCAAGGTCACTTCAAAATATGTATACAATCCAACTTTAAAGAGCTCCTGTGATCTTGACCTTGAAGCAAGGTCAAGTCACTATATATGTTTTTGTACGCCTTGAAATTGGGAAAATGTGAAAAATGGTTGTTTTTTAGACAACATTTATGGCCCCTGCGACCTTGACCTTGAAGCAAGCTCAAGTCACTATGTATGTTTTTTGAGGCCTTGTCATCATACACCATCATGCCCGGACGCCCGGACGGACGAAACTGGTGAGTACATAGACTCACTTTTGCTTCGCAAAAAACACAAAAAACCACCCACCCATACCATTGAACACACATTGAACTCAACATCACACACACACACACACACACACACACACACACACACACACACACACACACACACAAACACACCACACACCACCACACACACACACACACACACACACACCACCACCACCACCACCACCACCACAAAACATGCTCACACACAGACACACACACACACACACACACACCTTACACACACACACACCACACACACACACACCACCACCACCACCACCACCACAAAACATGACCACACACACACACACACACACACACACACACACACACACACACACACACACACACACACACACAAATTAAACATGGATGGCACAGAACAAGAGACAGAAAGAGCTAACAATCCCAGCAACATAATTATCATTAGTATGCCTTTGTAGGCTTTTGGAATATAATCTTGGCATACCAAATGAAGATTATTTTGTTCAAGAAATTCTAAAATGCGTATGCTAAGAATGTTTCCGTCCCTATTTACTGTAAATCAGTACCAACCAATACAATTTATACATTTAATCAGGTTGTAAGGCAGAAGGAGATGTAGCTGGTCAACCTATCAGATGCTTCCTTCTAGGCAAGTATTTTGGCACAAATACCTACGTTCAGAAGTCCTAGCCAAGACATTATCTGTCCTTGTCAAATTCTTAACCAAGAAAGTCAAAACAAATTGTCCAAAGGCAATGCACATAGTTTGTCTCTTGACTGATATTCCATTGCACAGAAACCAATACACAACTTCTTGGTGGTGAATATCCGATGACGATGATGGTGATGATGATGATGATGGATGATGATGATGATGATGATGATGATGATGATGATGACGACGATGATAACAATGATGACGACGATGACGAGGAGGAGGAGGAGGAGGAAGAGGAGGAAGGGGGGAGGGGGAGGGGGAGGAGGAGGGGGAGGAGGAGGAGGAGGAGGAGGAGGAGGAGGAGGAGGAGGAGGAGGAGGAGGAGGAGGGGGGGGGGGGGGGAGGGGGAGGGGGAGGAGGAGGAGGAGGAGGAGGAGGAGGAGGAGGAGGAGGAGGAGGAGGAGGAGGAGGAGGAGGAGGAGGAGGAGGAGGAGGAGGAGGAGGAGGAGGAGGAGGAGGAGGAGGAGGAGGAGGAGGAAGAAGAAGATGATGATGATGATGATGATGATGATGATGATGATGATGATGATGACAACAACAACGACAACGGCGATGTTTCCCACCTTCTCAACATTTGTAGACTATGTAAGGCCACTGATCACAAAAATCATGAGAACAGGTTAGAGTAGGAGCAAATGCAATAGAAATGTCCCTAGTTATTTACCCCTAAGCAGGAAAGTAAGAACAAAAAAACACAAGGCAAGGGTACAGTACTGACAAAGCTTTATGCCCATACACACAATGTCACAGCTTTGCAGTTAGCATTGACTAGAGTCTCCAAATATTTTGACAATCCATACATCATGAATCCTGTACGACCAGCACACTAAATGTCTTGTCCTTGCCACTCCTTAATTAAGTAGTACATCATTTGCTACACTTACAAAAAACATGACAATCAAAAACAGAGGTGAAGGTATTGGATTTATATAGTGACCTTCCTAAACAAAACTGAGTATCACACCACTTTACACCTCAACTCCTGATCACTGGATCACTTGAGTAATCATTCACTGGAGCCTGACAACACAGACAGTGACAGACAGGCAGATACTGAGATAGGATTCTCCCTGTCAGGCAACAGCCCCACCTCCACTTCCTGAGAGTGAGTGCTCTAAGCTGATGCCGTCTCACAGATGCACACAAACGTTAATGGCACTACAAGCAGTGCCGTCACAGGTACTCCATTTGGCTCCTGGATGGGGAGACGGGCAATGCAAGTTAAGGAAAAGCAAGAAAAAAGGCATGTTTAAGGTTTTAAGGTTAAAAAAGAGGTAGGTGTGTGCTTGTGTTTGTGAGTTAGTGTTAGGTAGATGGAAGCTTTGTTGTTGTTGTTGATAGGTAGGTTGTAATAAGTTTAACCCCCCTTTTTCTTGTGACTGCATCTGTCCTGTGTCACTGTGAGTGCATGGCAGAGGCCACTGCTGCTGAGTGCCATGGTGAAAGACACGTGACCATTTGAAGCAAGTCTGCTGACTTCCAACTGGCAGTAAAGAATGCACTCCTCTGTTGCTGAGGGTCAAGGATATTAGCATGTGCTGACCTTGGGTTGGAATACTCCCCAGGGAGTGGAGTTGGCGCTGGTACCTGACTGTGTGCGTCTTAAATGTCTGTCACTATGTTTGTTGTGAGGGACCAGTGAGGATTGATCAATATGCCCAGTGATCAGGGGGTAAAGTGTAAAGCGGTTTGAGACCCAGAAAAGGGTGTAAGTCGCTATATAAAACCACACTTTTTTTAATAGGGAGGCAGGGAGGGAGGGAGAGAGAGAGAGAAAAAGAAAGAGAGAGAGAGAAAGAGAGAGAGAGAGAGAGAGAGAGAGAGAGAAATGCCATCACCATCCCCTCTCCCCATTAGTGGTAAAAAAGAAGGTCAGTTGGGAAACCGTAAACACACCTTTTTTAATGCCTAGATAAGCATCCCATGAGGATGAAGCAGTAGGAATGGGATATTCATGGCACTGAACACTACCACAGTTGGACTGAAGTGACCGAGGACAAGCATTGTAACCATTGGTCCAGAACTCCATCACTGTCATCACAGAAGCCCACATGTATCCTTTACAACAACTTTAACAGCCTGAAGATAGCATCATGGCAAATGAGTACTGGTATCCATTTTCCTGTCACCACAGAAACACATGTCAAGCATGTGGTGAACCTTAAGGCCTGTTTTAATTGAGCTACTCTTATGCCTACTTCGCCGTAGTAGCAATCTTGTTTAATCTAACCAATCAGGTTGCAGCTTCTGTCTAGTTCTGCATCCTGATTGGTTATATAAGCTTGTTACTGTGGCGAAGTAGGTGTAAGCATTGCTTGGTTAAAACAGGCCTTTACAAAACCTGGGAAAGCCTGCAGACATCATCAGGGCAAATGAGTACTGTAGCCATCTTTACTTTTTGACACAGAGGCTCAGCACTCCGCTTGCATTTAGCAGCGTGTCATAGAGTGACGCCATGTGCCTCGGTTCCTCCTGGTATGATTGCAGATTTTCCACACAGCAGTGCAAGGGTGCTGTCCTTCCCTCCGTGCTTTGAGCATAGAAAGCATATGCAGTAACTATCTTCCAGAAGGCGTGAGTAATTCGTCATGTGTTTGCCCTCAAGATGCTGTACATTCAGGGAAAAAAGGAAAACCCACATAAACAACAGGCAACAGGGTATGGCAAAAACTTAAATCTAGCTCTCAGTCATCCATATTTCACAAAAATAGAAATTTTGGCTGTGGTTACAGCGCTTTGGAAGGAAAGCAAACTCTTATCAATTAATGCATTTTCACTGGGACAATATTGTATTAGGAAAAAGTACCTTGGAATGTCTCATCACAAAAAACATAACCCTTATCGGAAACAATAAGACATGATAACAAAAACAAGCGTCAACAAAGGCATGCATTTACCATGTTTAATTAAGGGTAGGTCACTTGGTTGTCACTAAGCAATACAACTTGGTTGTGAGCTTTAATTAAAGAAACCCAGATTTTTCCCATCTCAGGGATAGAACCACGGCATCACGCCTCACACATCGACCAACCCCAAAGCATGCTCGCCTATCTCCGCCTGTCAAAAAGACATGGTTTCAACAAGCGAGTAGAGGTTGAGGGGCAGACTGTGTACTCATGCATGTACTCATGGTCGTGAGCTTCACCAAGCCTGGGTTCACAAATAAGGGTCATCCAACAAAGAAGAACAAATCTGGCTGTGCTACAGAGGCAGACCTGGGAACCATGGCAACCATGAGGTCCAGCGGACATCAGCAGCTCCAGCTATTATTGAATGATAAAGGCGACATTATCGCAATGTTGGAGATGCATGACCACAGGAACTGAATGCCCATGATTCAGGTTGGAGATGTCTGAAACTTTATACTCAGATGGAAATGTATATTCTACACAATGCTGTGAGCACTCATGGACATCATGGCAACTGATGCAAGCACAAACATAAACAAGTGACATTTTTATAATTTCTCCAAATAAAGTATGCAAACTTGTGGCAAATTCAGGTTGCCATTCTCTTAGGATCTCAGAATCTGTTCCCCATACACTAGCCCCCATTCTGCATGACAGCTTCTTTAGTGTAATCAAAAAGGCACATCCAATTGAGACAAAAAAGGTTCACTTTTAAAATAAAGTGTAGCTGTTAATGAACCCAAAGCTCTAGATACACGATTAGGAATATTTGCAGATTGTTACATGGTACATATCCATGCTGTCATGGAAGAAAGAAAACCCCTTCAGCTTTGCATTCTGCCATTTGCAATCACACAGTTGTGGCGTCTTTAGTTTATTACACTGACTGAAAATAAAAATAAAAACCTCTAATAACCAAAGTACAAGGCCTCTCATTAACACAATCACTTGTTAATATTAGTATCTCTCAAAACATAACAAAAGGATGACATGGAAACAACAACAACAAAACCAACAACAAAAAGCTAAGAAACTTTTAACTGCCTGCTCTTTATCACTGAAAAGGTAAGATCTTGGGAAGACCCCCATATCAAATCACATTATGTGACAGAGCCACTCTGACCACAACGACACTTACAAATTCAATATCATATTCCTTCATGCAGCTACCAGCCTGGTACCACAAACACTTACAGTTTCTCACATCTTTGAAATCTCAATTTCATTGTTCACCCTGACTGTCAGATTGCCTTATACTGTTGAAAAGTGAGATCATGAAAGGAGCCAGACACACCACTGCAAGCAGCTCTCCAATGGAAATCCTTTTGACCAATCAAGCCCATACCCATGCACAATCTCAAGGAGAGGAAATGATCTTTGACCAAAAAGTATGAGTATCCAATTTGCTTTTCTTCATGATGCCTTGAGTTCAGAATAAGCAAATAACTATAACTGAATATCACTGTATGAATCTCTCTGTGCATTTCCTTTCAACTTTGTTCATACAAAGCAAGCTGAATGGACCAGCCCATAGTTTTGCCTTCCTGATCAGTTTAGTTTTAATCAGTACCCATGACAGTCCACCGTGACAAGGATCTCACACATAGTCCACCATTTTGAGATAGCTGCCTCATGCAACATACAAAACAAACATGTAGGCAACATGAACACAATGCACAACAAACCATTATCGCTGGAATGCCCATAGCAAGAGAGCAAATAATAAGGATAAAAATCAGGCATTGCACTTCATGAATATGCATATATCTGTCATTTTGTGTTGTCCATTCAATTCACTACACAAATCAACATTATGCAACCTGCAGCATGATTCTTTGACTATGGGTAAAACCATACACTGCTCTCAGTGAATCTGCACATCCATCATATTGGTGTTGCAGATTCGATTCCCGGGGGAGAGGCTAAGCAGCAGACAAGAGGAAAAGTGCACCATACATTCAATGGACATGTAAATCCACCAACACAGTGAGTACTTGCAACATCAGGGGCAGGAATGATCTAAGAAATCTTTGTTGAAGGTGGGGGTCGAAGGGCAAAGGTCAAAGGGGCAGGGGATAGCTAGGAGGTCCATCCAAACGGGGTTTCAAGAGGTTTAAGTAGGGGATGGGGTGAGACTAGGCGAGGTCTTTGAGGAGAGCTCAGTGCGAACAGAGGAGTCTCATGAAGCAGAGGAAGTGCTGGATTGGCGGGGCTTCATCTGGAAGGGCTCAAGCTGGTCATCTTTGGGCAACAGCTGGTTCAGCCGTTCCATGGTGGGGACGATGTTGTCCATGGTGGCCTTGACCTTCTTCAGCGTGTTCAAGGTCTCACTCACCCGCTGCACCTGCTCTGCAATCTTGGCGTACTTCTTCTGTCGATCCACCAGCCTGCTGAGTAGCTTCAGAATGGTGTTGTCAATCTGAAGAGGGAGATGGATGGATGGATGGATGGATAAATGGATAAATGGATGGATGGATGGATGGATGAATGAATGGATGAATGAATGAATGAATGGAGTTTTCAGCCTATGGGTTTCTGAAGACTATAATTAAGGCAGTCAGTTACAAAATTACCATTGCTAGTTAGAATAAGATCAAAGTCTTGATTTTCCTATTTATTTGCCTCTTACAAGTCATGTAGGTAGATGTGGATATCCCTGACCCACAGTCTGCAACAGGAGGGAGGAAAGAAAGGAGCATGAAGAGCATGATCTTGATGGGCATGGACATGAGAAGAATTAGGAGCAGGAGGAGCATGAACATGAGGAGGAGAAGCAGAAGCAGGAGGAGGAAGAAGAGGAGGAGCAGGAGGAAGAGGAACAGGAGGAGAAGGAGCAGGAGGAGTAGGAGCAGCAGGAGGGGGTGCAGGAGGAGGAGGAGGAGGAGCAGGAAGAGGAAGATGAGGAGCAGGAAGAGGAGGAGGAGCAGGAAGAGGAGGAGGAGCAGGAAGAGGAGGAGGAGGAGCAGGAGGAGGAGCAGGAGGAGGGGGAGCTGGAGGAGGAGGAGCAGCTGAGCAGAAGGAGAAGGAACAGGAGGAGGAGGATCAGAAGCAGGAAAAGGAGGAGCAGGAGGAGGAGGAACAGGAGGAGCAGGAACAGGAGGAGGAGGAGCAGGAGGAGGAGGAACAGGAGGAGGAGGAGCAGGAGCAGGAGGAGGAGAAGGAGGAGGAGCAGGAGGAACAGAAGCAGGAGGAGGAACAGGAGCATGAAAATGGGAAGCATGAGCATGATGAGTTTAAGCATGAGCAGCATAAGCATGAGGAGGAGAAGCAGGCAAAACTGAATGAGAAGCAGGGGGAGCAGGAGCAGGAAGAGCAGAAGCAGGAAGAAAAGAAAGAGCTGTACATGATGACAATTATGCACAGTGACAACATGAATCATGGTGCTGATAACAAACCACAATGGGCAACATTGAATCTAGGTTCATCTTTCTGCCACTGGACAGTTTTGTACTTCCAGATTGAGTGTTTCTAGCTCTTTTCCAACCACTGCATGTTGCACTTTCCCATTAACCAACTCACCTCCTTCACACGGATGCAGATAGCGTTCTGGTCAAAGGCAGTGGAGTCGGAGAGCTGCCGAAGGTGTTCCTGGTAGCGCAGGCAAAGAAACAGCAGCTGGCGTGGGTCAAGCTTGTCCAGCATCTCCACATCCCTGGAGGCTGTTGGGATGTTGAGTGAGCCCCGAATCAGAGGGTAGAAGAGCGGGATGGTGTTCAGGCGGGTCAGCTCAGGGTCCGGGTCCTAGGAACATAACCATGTCACATGATATGAAATGACACAAAATATATCATAATCTGGGCAGAAATGTGTTTTAATGCAGCATGTAGTGAGTTACTGTCAGATACAAAGGATCAGGTTCATCATCGTTCTCATTGTTGCTCTAGCAATGAAGCCCTGGCTTTGTTTCACATAATGCACAGTTGTATGTCTCTGATGCCCTGACCTGGGCCTGTATTCACAACGGCGATTTATCTTTATAACACTCGATTTATCCCCTAGCCCCGTGTTATCTTGATCGGTTAGATAAGGTACGATCATCAGAGGATCCTAGGTTGCGCTTTGCTATATATACTGGTTTCCAGCCAAGGGAGAGCGGAACAGGCAATTGGAATCGTCTGAGTTTAGAGATAAATCGGAGTTAAAATAAATCGCCGATAAATCGCCATTGCAAATACGGGGCCTGGAAAATTACACACCATGCTCGGCGGGTGTGCATCTGCATATGTACAATATTTCCACAACTTGATGCTTAAATTTCAATGCTAGAACTGGTGATTTATCAAGTGCCTGAAAATGATCTCAGGCAGTAGTTCAAAGGGACATAACCATGAAGGCAACATTTCAACAGGAAGCGATCCCTAATGTGCATGTGCAGTAATGGCAGACATCTTTCCTTCAGTTTTGGGGGTAGAAATAAGATAAACTCTCCAGAAACTAGCAGAGCTGTAAATTGCCTCTACAACAGCCCAGTTTCAAATCATTAACGTGCAAATGTAATTCTGTGTTTTGTGTGTTTTTTCTATACACTTTTTTTTTCTTACACTATTTTTGTTATGTTATTTACAAGTTTTGTGTATGTGAAGTAGGGACCATTAGAAGACCCAAGGAAACCCTTTGTATTTTACTGCAAATGAGTTTGGCCACACACAAAAAGTTTTAGTTACGGTAACCCAACTGACCGTATTTTTATGCTAAACCTTTTTTCACTCATGCAAAAAAAGAAAAGAGAGAAAAAAGCAAAAAGAAGAAAGAAATTGACAACAAATAACAAACTGCGTGCTGTCCCATCTTCCCTGCCCTATGAGTAGTCAGGGAATCCATTATTTAAGTTTTAAAAAGTTTTCAGCAAAAGAAAGTCTGGTTTATGTTCAGTCTGGTCTCTTCTATAGAGAAAAGACAAAGTTTAGGCTGACCTACTGACCCACATGTTTTTTTGTCGCCAGGTTACTTTAACCCCCAGTTTAGTTTCTTTTTGTTGTTTTTGGGGGGGGGGAGGGGGGTGGGGGGGGGGGGGAGTGGGGGGGTGGGGGGTGGGGGTGGGGAGGTGGGGGATTTTTCTTCCATGAAACACTGACTGGTGAATGGGAGTAAAACTTTACCTTGGGCCCCATCTGACCCTCCGCCACAACCACAATGTCATGCTTGGGCGTGCTTTCCCTGTCTGGCCTTGGGCTTGTCCTCAGGTTTCTGTTGGTAAACCGCGGTGACTGTCGGGGAGAATCTGTGAATGTACATGAGAAACAAGGTCAGGTTGTGATATCGTTACTCCACATAGCGCACATACATTGGGGAAGAGAAATAAACTATCATAATCTACACGGCCTCTTGCAAGAAGCACTGTTCAGCATCAGTTCATGAGAAGGTTGAAATTGCCATTTTCCTACAGGAGATTTGAGCCCTCTGAACCCATATTATGGAGGGGCAAGTTCAAACAAGCTTGCACTCACAGCAATGGCAGGGAAACTGGACTCAGTTCCGGTCAAGTATCAAGACGAGGCACAAACAGCACTAAATAAAATGACATGCAAAATTCAACCAATGAGATGAAAATAAAAATGTATTATTTCTGAGGTTGCCATATGACCTAAATTCTATATAATAATTAATCTAGTAAAAACCCCTGAGACAAAAACTGGCATGTTTCATGTTTCCTCTATCTTTGTGTGAAGTTTGGTGGATGTAATTGTAAATAAGTTATAAATATCAATGAATTCACTTCAAAGTTGATATATAGTGACCAAAATGGCTGCCATTGGATTGACTCAGTATTTTGTTATTTTTCTCTTAATCTTATGTAGCATTTATTCTGCTTAACCCTTTATCTGCTGACAGGAGTTAACTCTTCAAAATGCCAAAGAACTTCAAGCAGACATCAAAGATTTAAAAAAGCAGTATTGGAAGGCAGCAACAGGTGCTGTGGGGATTAAAGGGTTAATCAGGTAAAATGGGTAAGTGAGACAAAAGTTCTTATGTTTCCTCTATATTTTTGGTGAAGTTTGGTGGATGTGGCTCAGTCTCAAAGTCCATGATTTCACTTCAAAGTTGATTGGTAGCATTAAGTCATCAGCAATAATGGCACATGGGCTTGACAGCATGCTCTTTATTTGGATTGCCCACTGGAGTAGCTTTTGCCTGGCTATGATATTCAAAATAGGTTAGTTAAAAGGAAAGTTGATTCTTCCCTATTAGTTTCTCTAAGTTTTGTGAACATAGTGCCCATTCTATTCATACATAGTGTGCTTTCAGAATAGTCTCATTGACCTTGTGGATCCCCTCACTGAAATGACAATCATTGTTTGCTTGTGACTACACCTTTGTCGAGCTTTTGCTCCAACATGAGTTCAAAAAATGGGCACCAAATTAGAAAACTCTTTCAATGCTTCCTCAACCATCCTGTAAAGTTTGGTGAACAGTGCATGTCACTGTTATTAAACATTTTACTTCAAATCTGCCTTGCAAAACTCCAACACTCACAGTAATGGCAGCCATAATTTCTGTCATGAGTACACGTTCCGGTAAATGTTACTTGGTTGCAATGGTTAAAAAAATGTACATGGACAGAAAATTATTTTCCCTTTCAGGAAAAATTTGCAAAAATTGCACAGAATTCTAACAGTTATGCCTCGATTCTGACAAACAGGTGCTAGTCACTGAATGTAAATGAGACAGTGCTCATTTGATTTTCGCATACCACACAATCTGTACCCTCCTTACTATTCACTTAAAAATTTGAACTTTTGCTTTTCTTTTAATTCATGCAGCTATTGTTAACGTTTTAAAATGTTAGACAACTAATGGGACCCCAAAATACCTGCTGTTTTATTCATGAAAATTGAAATACTTATTCCATTATGTTCCTTTAATAATCTTTCTCTGCAGCAGTACTTCCACTGCAAAAATTTGTAACACACTCATGTTTTATAGGTAAATACTGGCTTTTAAAAATCCCACAGATTAAAGTTGCACCTTGTCCAGACTTATTGATGAATTTCCAGATTAATTTTTGTCATCCTTTTTCAGAAGTGATGGAATGGCACAAAAGAACCAACAGAACGTGTTGCCATATCAGGAACCTGGGATTTGTGTGAAGCATGTGATGGACACATTTTCAACCCTGCCTGAACCCATCGGTCTTTTTCTTGCAAGCTTATTATACTTAATACTAGTTGCAGCTGAAATGATAAATGACTGGGGTCCAACTAGAAGATTGCTTAACTTTTTTTCCCACTTAAGTTACTAATTTTACTTGGAAAACAAAGCACTGTGGCTCATGAGTGAACTTGTATAAAATTTTCAACAGTTGAAATGTGAAACATCTGGTTTGGTGCTCCATTATGAAGTAAGTGATTCCAATTGGTGTAGAGCAAAGAGTGACTAACTGAGAATAAGTGGTGCGGGGCTCTGTGGCCAAGTGGTAGGTTAGCATACTTGACTGCAGTTGTTTGCGGTAAGTGGGTGCTGCACTCAAAGCTGTGACGATGCTGGAGTTGCGTCACTGAACAAAGTGCTTTATTCACATTGCCTATCCCCACCCAGGAGGGAAAAAAAGTACCTGTGAGGGCGGAGGTGGAAGATTGTGAAAGCTGACTTTGACAAATTCTTCCGCAGCCTGGTTGCATGCTCCCCAGAGAGTTGAGATGGAGTTGAAATGGAGTTGAGATGGAGTTGAGATGGAGTTGAGATGGAGTTGAGATGGAGTTTAGATGGAGTTGTGAGATGGAGTTGAGAGATGGAGTTGAGATGGAGTTGAGATGGAGTTTAGATGGAGTTGTGAGATGGAGTTGTGAGATGGAGTTGAGATGGAGTTGAGATGGAGTTTCAGGAGAGTGATAAATGAGTGGCCCAATGACCAGGTGGTAACAGTGTGCAGTTTGAACACCCATCAGTGGGTAGAAAGTCAAAATATCAACAAGAGTACCTTTACCTTTTACCCTCATATCATGAGTTTGCTTTACTGTGTAAAGTGATGTTATTAACACCACATTTAATTTTAAAGATCCCCTGAATTTCATGGAAGTTTTCGTTGCCAATAGTGAATGAAATCTAAGAGGAAGTTTTAGTTGTTATCAAATTAAAACCCAATTCATTAATCTTTAATCTTAATTACAGTAATCTTTATCAACACTACAAGGGATTAGATAACCCAACATAAAGTTACAGCCTGTAAGACTCATGTTTGAACATGGATTTCATTTGATAATAAATCACTTATGGTCAATGGCATTCAATTGAAAAGACCTGCAACATGTAGTTTTTGTATTACATTCACTGATTTCGTGACATTCACAGCAAAATTTACATTCAAGAAAATGCAAATTTTAAAATGTCATAAGGCTTTGTATAACCTTGACCTTTTAACAAAACAGCAATCTACATAAGCTTCCTAAGCAAAATTTGGCAACACTAACTTTTACATCAAGCATGATGACTGAGTATGAAGGCCTATCCCAGTGATCATTATTGACCTTTTATGACCTTCACTTTTTAACCTACACAAGCTTCCTAAGCAAAATTTGGCAACGCTAACTTTTACATCAAGCATAATAACAGTGTCTGAAGAACAATCCCAGTGGTTATCATTAACTTTTTATGACCTTGACCTTTTAACAAAACAACATCTACACAAGCTTCCACACAAGCTTCCTGAGCAAATTTTGGCCACATTGACCTCTACATCAAGCATGACGAGAATATATGAAGAACAATTCCAACGATCATTATATTGATTTCCTGTGACCTTGACTTGTGAGGGAGAAAGTTAATTGAGTATACCAGTGAGAGTATTTGCTCTGAAATTGTAGAGGGTTTGGAAGCAGTTACAGGCAGTGTATCTCAACCAATTCCCATCTGAAGTTGTTCTTGAAGTATCAATTACAAAGTTCTACAATGTTGACCTTTAAAAATGATCAATGCTGGGTAAATCCTTATCACCAACTACATTTGTACAAAGTCTGGCAACATTGGCACCCTTAGACTCCTCCAAATCGCCCAACAAAAAGCTTTTCTAAGGCAATAGCCCCTCCCCCACTCCCATAACCCCATTCCCTCAATATGACCTTGACCTTTAAAAAGATCAATGCCAAGGAAAACATTTTCCCCAACCACCCTGGAACTAAGTCCAGTAACACTGGCAGCCATGGCTTCCTCAAGCTGCTCAATTAAAAGTTTTACTATGGCAATGACTCACCCCACTCCCCACCATTGCATTCCCATGTGACCTTGACCTTGAAAAGGTCAATGCTGAGGAAGATATTAACCATATTTGTAGTAAGTTTGGTGACACTGGCCCCATAACCTCCTCCAAACTGCCCAACTAAAAGGTTTTCGCATGGCAATGACCCATTCCATCCCTAAAGACTCCATACCCCATTGAAGCCTTGACCTTCGAAAAAGGTAAATGCTGAGGAAGATCTTTTCCCCATCAAACCTCAAACAGAGTTTTGTGACACTGGTGGCCATCGCCTCCTCCAAACTGCCCAACAAAAAGCTTTCCTATGGCAAATTCCCACCCCATTCCCCACCACCCTATTCCCCTACTGTGACCCTGACCTTCCAAAAGGTCAATGCTGAGGGAGATGGATCTTTTCCCCAAGCACCCTTGTACCATGTCCGTCACACTGGCAGCCAAAGCCTTCTCCATTCTGCTCAACTCAGGTTTCCTATGGCAATTACCCCCTGTGACTTTTGACCTTTGTGAAAGATCATTCACCAAGGTATGTTAAGAGAGATTTTGTCACTCACTGCTACTGTGCCAGATTTCTAATGATTTATCTTGAAGAATTTGTGAAGTGCATGCACTGACATTGGAAAAACTATTCCCTTATTTATTCTGAAGTCTGGAAATTAATTTTGTATACATACCTTAAGGTTTTGAAATACTTTGATGAATAGAGTAGTTAATAATCTGCATAAGAAAAAATTGTGTCTATTTTCCATTGGGCCAGAAAGATTATATAGAGAGAGAGGGAGGGAGGGAGGGAGGGAGGGAGGGAGGGAGGGAGGGAGGGAGGGAGGGAGGGAGGGAGGGAGGGAGGGAGGGAGGGAGGGAGGGAGGGAGGGAGGGAGGGAGGAAGGAAGGAAGGAAGGAAGGAAAGAAAGAAAGAAAGAAAGAAAAGAAAGAAAGAAAGATAGAAAAGAAAGAAAGAAAGAAAGAAAGAAAGAAAGAAAGAAAGAAAGAAAGAAAGAAAGAAAGAAAGAAAGAAAGAGAAAGAAAGAAAGAAAGAAAGAAAGAAAGAAAGAAAGTCATGGTTAAGGTAACATGGCCAACAAACGAACAAACTCCCCACACCCACCCACCACCCACCCCCCCTCCCAATTATTTTTGAAGAGGTCAGACTGAACATTACCAAACTTACTTTTACTGAAAATGCTTTTTAAAACTTAAATAGGGGATTTCCTGAGTGCTCTGAGGGCAGGGAAGATGGGACAGCATGCAGTTTGTTGTTTACCATCAATTAATCTATTATTTTTATAATTTAACTTTCTTTTTTTCTTGCATGATCGAAAAAAGTTTAGGGTCAGCTAAAAACAAAAATTGGGTCGGTCGGATTACTATAACCATTTTTTCCTCCTTATTAAGTAAGCACTCTGCATTTTGCTGCAAACACAAAAAAGCAGTTAAACTTGCCGGGTTCGTTAGGCCTACTTTTTTGTGTGTGGTAAGAAAAATACGGCGTGGTGTTTTATTACTAATAAAAATACCATGGGATCGTTCATGCATAACCGATTTCCTTTATCTTGCAGATAAGTTATGTCCCAACTTACTTCTTTCAAGTGTACAAATAATTCTCATTGCAAAATTTTTGTCAACATTGTCGATTGTGTTTGTCCTTTTCTGAAACAAGCCAAGGTTGAACTCACCCCCATCGATCGGTTTACTTATGGAGTACTGGGTGTAGGGAATCTCCTCGTCGCGCTGAGAGCGAAGATTACTTCCGGGAGCACCCGCAGGCAAAGTGCTTTGGTCAGATCCCATGACAAAAACTTAAATCGTCGACTGTATCCCCTGTCAAGGCGCGTGCGATTTTTATAGTTCCGTCTCCTTATTTCGCATAAAAATGAAGTCAAATATCCAACAATCGAAGAGGCAGATTCTGATGCACCGATGCACAAAGAACACCAGGTACCCAAAAAATATTCACCACCGTCGATTTGCCAATTAATAAAGTCAAATAAATACAAACGAAATAATGCGCATTTAAATGTTTCCTTGTCCTGTGACCACTGCGGGAAAAGTTGTTTTCATGGTGCACTTAAAGTGCTTTCTTTTCCAGGAGCTCTCTAGAAATATTATAAAACATAGATCATACAACCGAAAATAAATTTTCAATGTGAATAAGAATAAAATAAATGTGCATTATCAATCTTCAATAAATATTTCTTTGGATGTTTTAAGTATTTTTTAATTAAGTAGTATATATGTTGGCAGGTATATTGAGTTTTATATACTTTTCCCCATTTTTAAAATGATTTACAATTTGCACTTCTAAGCAACACAGAGCAGTCACATCACAACCGACCGGGCTACCCGTACGCAGTGAAAATCACTGAGTACATGCATTTTTGAAAATGAGTTCGGATAAAAGGCGAAGAGCGCGGGTGCAGGGAGGCTGGGCACCGCCAGCAAACCAGAAAACGGCAGTCAGATCGGATCGAGACAAACCCAAGATTGCGCCAAGCCCAGCTTGGCTTGGAAAGAACGTGGACACTCCGGTGTCTACTCCACGATTTGTTTATGAAGAGCCCAGTGCTAAGGTATTACACTACGTAATAACTGCTTGCTGGTGAATGAGATGGGTGGTCATCCAATTTCGAAAAGAGAAAATTCTTGAGTTGACTCTCACACTCCCATGCTCATCGTCTCTTTTCTCGATCTTATCGTGTTATCAGCCAGACTCGTACTGTGTCAGCGCCACAGAAGTTTTGTCTTTTGTTGTGACTTAACAATCGCATTGTCTCTCATGTCATGTTAGCTTACACTGGACCTTCGAATGTGCAGGCACATACAGTCGCTCAGACTTGAACGCTGCTCCATCTACTTGTTCTGTTCATTTTCGTGCTGCTGCGCAATCGTGTAGTTTTCTTTTACGAATTCTTACAAAACTGCTTGGAATTCTGTTAATACATTATTACCTTCAATTTTTGCATGACAGGAACTTCATTCTCATTTTAATTTATTTGCAGGAAGTGGCACAGAAACCTTCAGACATAGTATACACGTAAGTTCTTTTGTGGTTGCTGCCGTGTATGAACTGGATGTACCAATGGCATTTGACAAAATTGGTTGCCTATAATTGATAAATTTTACATTTTTAGAGTGTAGTGCTTTCAGCTACCTTTCTCAGTCTTTAATATCCTGACTTACATACAATATCTTAACCTTTTTTCTGTTTTCTTAATTATTATCTACATGCACAAGTTTACGTCTCATTTGGACAGTTGTGACAACTGAATCCCATTGATAAGCATGTGATGCCCTTTAGTGTAACAATAAACACCACCCTTCCTGCCATTCCCAGTAAATGTGTGGGCTCGCTTTGCATTTTTTCCCCAATTCAGATCCATTCTTCTAAATTCAGCAATAATGGTAGGCAGAGCAGGTAATAACTGATACTGTTTTTTATGTTGCAGAAAACCGGGAGTGTATGACATCAGCACTGAACCCTCAGGTGTCTCAAGGTATGATGCAAAAGTGCAAGCTGATATTGTTTGTGTGATTACTGAGCACTGCTATTTATTTTTCTACTCTTGATGTTGCTGTTTATGCATTGATTGTGAAAATTGAGGAAAGTGACTGCATATTATGCTTTCCCACTTGTCTCACACCTTATTCCCTCACATTTTCTCACCATGCGTCATCACATACTATGATGTGTATCCATGTCAAGTGTGTTATTGCGTAATGAAACACATGGGCAGCTCAAATGGGAGAACTGGGATGCTTGGATTGAGACAAAAGCAGAGTAGGGACTTGTGAAGTTGCAGTTGGTCCTCACTGACCTGTATTCTTCAATACAAGTACAAGCAGAGAGAGAATGAAACACCTACCCTCTCTTACCATCCTCTTTGGCTATCTCATATCACTTTTGTAGTTCAGCTCAGCTCAGCTCAGTTTAGCTCACTTTATCTCACTTGTTTTCCTCACTTTTCTTCCTTGCTTCATGTCACCATTCCTCCTCATCCTGTCATCCCTTTTCCTTTCATGATTTACCTCATGTTGCCTCACCTCACATTGCTTCACCTCATATTGCCTTGCCTCAAACTGCCTCACCTCATTGCCTCACCTCATTGCCTTGCCTCAAACTGCCTCACCTCATATTGCCTTGCCTTAAACTGCCTCACCTCATTGCCTCACCTCATATTGCCTTGCCTCAAACTGCCTCACCTCATATTGCCTCACCGCATATTGCCTTGCCTCAAACTGCCTCACCTCATACTGCCTTGCCTCAAACTGCCTCACCTCATATTGCCTCACTGCATATTGCCTTGCCTCAAACTGCCTCACCTCATATTGCCTCACCGCATATTGCCTTGCCTCAAACTGCCTCACCTCATATTGCCTTGCCTCAAACTGCCTCACCTCATATTGCCTTGCCTCAAACTGCCTCACCTCATTGCCTCACCTCATATTGCCTTGCCTCAAACTGCCTCACCTCATATTGCCTCACCTCATATTGCCTTGCCTCAAACTGCCTCACCTCATATTGCCTTGCCTCAAACTGCCTCACCTCATTGCCTCACCTCATATTGCCTTGCCTCAAACTGCCTCACCTCATATTGCCTTGCCTCAAACTGCCTCACCTCATATTTCCTCACCTGACATTGCCTCGCCTCATTTTTGCCTCACCTCATATTGCCTTGCCTCAAACTGCCTCACCTCATATTGCCTTGCCTCAAACTGCCTCACCTCATATTTCCTCACCTGACATTGCCTCACCTGACATTGCCTCACCTCATATTACCACACCTCATGTTACATTACTTTGTATTTCTTTACCCCGGTGGGTTAGGGGTGAGAATAGATCCCCCATGTCTCCTTACACCATTCATAAATGGTAAACAGTTAGGGAAATCTTGGCTTGACTTGCACCTACTCTAAATAGTTTCATCCATTTCATGATTAATGGCCTTACATAGCCTACAAAGGCTAAAAGGCCTTAAAACTCCATTCATTCATTCATTCATTCATTCATTCATTCATTCATATTTCTTTGCTCACATGGCCTCGCCTCACATTATATTACCTCACATGGCCTCACCTCACATGGCCTCACCTCCATGGCCTCACCTCTAATTGCCTCACCTCCAATTGCCTCACCTCTATTTGCCTCACCCCATACTGTCTTTCTCACATTGTCTCACCGCACATTACATTATTTACACCTTACCGAATATAGTCAACAATCTCTTGTGGTCTAACTAGACCCACAATTGTATCTCTCTTCTTTCCCACTTCATTTGTTTGTAGAGTTTTTCTCTATTTCTTTTTCCTTCTCTTTGCTCCTGTATCTGTCTATACGTCTGTCTCTGTCTCTCTGCATGTGTGTGTGTGTGTGTGTGTGTGTGTGTGTGTGTGTGTGTGTGTGTGTGTGTGTGTGCTTGTAAAGATTTAACACATTTTAAACTAAGGTATGCATATCTCTCCTCTGCTACTGCAGAATCAGGTATTTTCCTAACTTCCTGGACCCCCAGGAGGCAAGCGAGCTCTATGAGCAGTTCTTCCATGAGGTTCCATGGCGCCAGCGGTCAGACTCGCGGCAAGGCGTGTCCTACCTGCAGCCCAGACTGACCGCCTGGTTTGGAGACTTGTCCTACTCCTACTCAGGCGTCACTCATCAGCCCAATGACAAGGTAGAGAGACTCAACAAACAGACATGTACAGATGTGTGATAGCTCCTGGAGACAGTTGAATGGATAAAGGGTAAACAGATGGATGGAAAGACTCATGGATGGATGAATACAAGGATATATAGGATTATAGGTATATACACATTCATTCGCAATAGCACGTACATGCACATATGTGTGCAACAGACACATGCATGCACACACACATGCATGCACACACACACACACGCATGCTCGCACGCACACACACATACACACGCACACACAAACCACACACACACATGCTGCACACACACACATATACAAACTGCACACACAAAATGCACACACATACAAACTGCACACATGAAACATATGCATACACACACATACAATTACCTACAAAACACATACACTTGCACAAAACATACACTCACACACGCATACAAAACACACAAACACTCACTACACACACAGACATGCACACATATACACAGTCTATTTGCAGCATATTCTCAAATGCACAGAGACTGGAAACTGAGGAAAGCTACAGTTGTATGCAAATTACACAGATTTGGCATGCACATGCACACACACATGGGCATGCTGGTGCATAAACATGTGTGCAAATGTGACCAGCCACGACAAAACCAGTGCTAAGTCATTTTTTGGACAAAATAGGGTTTTAATAGTTTTGAATTCTGCATTCATTTCTGTTTGTTTTGATATAAGAATGAACAGTGTGAGTTAATTAGAATAGGAGTTACAGGCATTTCAAGTTGGGTACTGAAGCAAGCTCTGTCATTTTGAAAAAACAGTCTCAGAAGATTTACCCTCTTCAGACATTAAACACCTTAGCAACGGTATTTCAAACTCCGTTTCCAAAAATAGCTGACCTTATTTTTCTTCAACATCCACAGAGCGGGAATGCCGAGAGAGCAGCCTTTCTAACGGTATATAACATGAAGGGGTTCTGCAAGGGTTTAGGTGTGTTTATTGCCGCTAAAATGAGGCAATTAACGCTAATTACAGGGAGCTTTTGAAACAATACATAACACAAAAGTCTTTATTTTACCATCAAAATATAATTTTTCTAAATGTTTCCTTTACTGGCATGATAGTTTGAACCATGTAGAATCTATTTTTATCAAAAAGTGAAAATCACCCAGATTGACCCTCCCTGCCTTTTCTCAGACTTAGCGCAAAATAGGGCTGCGCGACTTAGCACTGGTTTTGTCGTGGCTGGTCACAAATGTGCTTGAACATACATGGGCTGACAGTGGAATGAGTGGACAGACATTTTGAGGTGTATTTATCTCGCTCACAAGAAATGTAAGAACGTGTTGTTTCCTTTTCTGTAGAGCGTTCATTTCTTGTATTTTTGAAAAAGTTAATAATGTTGGCATTTTCGACATTATATTGCTAATCTCCTCTTGTATCATCCGGTAATAGAATGACACAGTAATAACAGTCAGTGTATAAGTACATCATGGCTAGCAATACATGTTTACATGGATGTGTGTATCATTTGTTTTTTGGAAGTCTTTTGGCTGGTTTTGCCTGCCTGCTCCACTCACCTGTTTGCCTGCTTTACTGTCTGCCTGCTTTACTGTCTGCCTGCTTTACTGCCTGCCTGCTTTACTGTCTGCCTGCTTTACTGTCTGCTTGCTTTACTGCCTGCCTGCTTTACTGTCTGCTTGCTTTACTGTCTGCCTGCTTTCCTGTTTGCCTGCTTTACTGCCTGCCTGCTTTCCTGTTTGCCTGCCTCCCCATCCACACACACACCTGTTTGCCTTCCTGCCTACCTGCCTTTCTGCCTGCCTGCTTTACTGTCTGCCTGCTTTACTGTCTGCCTGCTTTCCTGTTTGCCTGCCTCCCCATCCACCCACACACCTGTTGACCTTCCTGTCTACTTGTTATCCAGCCTGCCTACCTACTTTCCTGCCTGCTTTCCTGCCTGCATTACTGTCTGCCTGCTTTCCTTCCTGTCTGCTTTTCTGCCTGTCTGCCTGCCTGCCAATCTGCCTGTCTGCCTTATTGCATGTTTTCCAGCTTTCTTGCTTGCCTGCCTGCCTGTCTCTCTTCTCTACTGCCTTGTCTTCATCTGCGTCTTTCTTATTCTTCTGTACAGTGGCCTGAAGGACTTAGAATGCTGCAAAACCGACTTGAGGAGGTGACAGGAGTACAGTTCAATTCCCTGCTGGCCAACCTGTACCGAGATAACCACGACAGCATCGACTGGCATTCAGATGACGAACCCTCACTGCGTGACGAGCCCATCATCGCGTCCCTGTCTTTTGGTGATCCCAGGAACTTTGAGCTCAGGAAAAAACCTCCAAAAGTGAGTTTCAAAGAGAGGGAGGGAGGGAGGGAGGGAGGGAGGGAGGGAGAGAGAGAGAGAGAGAGAGAGAGAGAGAGAGAGAGAGAGAGAGAGAGAGAGAGGGGAGGAAGAGAATATGTATATGCATGTGTGTTGTGTGAGAGAGCATGTGTGATTTATGAAGGTATGTAAGTTGAGATGAATGATTATTGTATCAATATTTATGAATGACTTTTTTTTTAAAGTGATTATTTTCTGCAACTGTCTGAATCGGTCTTTGTAAACTAAAATATTTGCCTACATGCTTGTAATATATTCAGACATATTGTTCAGTAGCTAATTTTGATTTGCATTATTCATGAAGTAAACATCAAGATGGTGTTGATGTTGATCATCAACAATGACAAATGATGTAGAACGGAATAAATACTTGCATTGCATTTGCAATGACATTCTGATTGATAAGGCCAGTCAAGGGAGGTAACTTTCATTTCCTGTCTCATTACAGGAAAGCATGGGAGACTACTCTCTGAGTCAAGTGGTCAGAGTGCCTCTGACCAGTGGATCACTCCTCATCATGGAGGGCGCCACCCAGGCTGACTGGCAGGTAGGACTAGGCAGTGGTCAGTGTGGAGGGAAGGTAGAAGTTCAGTGTTACTGCAGGCATGCAGGGGATAGGTGTACTGCAAGTAGGTAGTGTGGCAGGTGGGCAGTGGGTATATGTTATTCAGGGTAGGAATATTGCAGATAGGTATGATGTAGAGGGTAGGTGTATTGTGGATGGGTAGAGGGTAGTTGGTAGAAGGTAGATGTATTGTGAATGGACAGAGAGTAGTAGGTAGAGGGTAGGTGTATTGTGGATGGGTAGAGGGTAGTAGGAGGTAGAGGGTGCGTATATTGTGGATGGGTAGAGGGTAGTAGGTAGAGGGTAGGTGTATTGTGGATGGGTAGAATAGTAGGTAGAGGTTAGTGGGTAGATGTATTGTGGATGGGTAGAGGGTAGAAGGTAGAGGGTAGTTGTATTGCAGATGGGTATAGGTTAGTAGGTTTAGGGTAGATGTATTATGGATGGGTAGAGGGTAGAAGGTAGAGGGTAGTTGTATTGCAGATGGGTATAGGGTAGTAGGTTTAGGGTAGGTGTATTGTGGATGGGTAGAGGGTAGTTGTATTGCAGATGGGTATAAGTTAGTAGGTTTAGGGTAGGTGTATTGTGGATGGGTAGAGGCTAGTAGGTAGAGGATAGTGGGTGGGTGAACTGCAGATAGGTAGGAAGAAGCCGGTAAAGGGTAGGTATATTGCAGGTGGAATGAGTACAGTTGGCAGAGTGTAGGTAAATTGCAGGTAAGTAGAGGGTAGAGGGTAGGTGTATTGCAAATGGGTAGAGAGTAGTAGGAGGTAGAGGGTAGTAGGTTGAGGGTAGGTGAACTGCAGATAGGTAGTAGATGAAAATGAGGCATGTATCTTTGTCCTTGGTAGAACAAATGCAATATTGTGGGCAGATATCACAACTATGTATATTTGTATGGTTGATTGTGAAACATCAATACATCACAGGTGTTGCATAAAATCCAAGAGTGTTTGTTATCAGCATGATGCATCTAGATGGATGACACATATGCAGCATCACAGGTAGATAGATGAAAGGTATAGACTGGAATCAGAGGAGTTGAAGTTTTAGCTACTGAAATAGGGAGGTGAAGATGCTTATGAGAGCAAAGGAAGAGAGAGATAAATTTGAGAAGGAAAGACAGTAGATGAAGGAGCTGAATTTAAAAATATGAGAAGGTTATTTTTTTTAAATCATCGATAAGCATAATATAAAGAGTGATGAAGAAAAGATAGGAGGCATAAAGTTCATTTTTCACCCACATGCACACACATGCATATATGCATATGCACACTCGGAGACACACATGCACACACATGCGCGTGCACACACATACACACTCACACACACACACACATGCGCGTGCACTCACATACACACTCACACACACACACACACACACACACACACGGCTTGTCTGGGTTGTATTGTTGTGTCTTGTTAGAAGAAAACATTTGACTCTGCCTCTTAGGATAGTCATCAGTTTTGAAGGTCAGGAAGGAATATTGGAAAAAGCTAGAACTCCTTGCCCTCATTGTGACCTGTTTCCCCTCTGCCTGCTTTCAGCACCGAGTGCCTTGCCCTCATTGTGACCTGTTTCCCTTCTGCCTGCTTTCAGCACCGAGTGCCCAAGGAGTACCATGACAGAGGACCGAGGATAAACCTGACCTACCGCGTCATCTTCCCAGAGTAGCAGTCTCCAGGCATTTCCCAGTGTAGCAGCACCCAGGCATTTCCCAGTGTAGCAGCACCCAGGCATTTCCCAGTGTAGCAGTCTCCAGGCATTTCCCAGTGTAGCAGCACCCAGGCATTTCCCAGTGTAGCAGCACCCAGGCATTTCCCAGTGTAGCAGTCTCCAGGCATTTCCCAGTGTAGCAGCACCCAGGCATTTCCCAGTGTAGCAGCACCCAGGCATTTCCCAGTGTAGCAGCACCCAGGCATTTCCCAGTGTAGCAGCACCCAGGCATTTCCCAGTGTAGCAGCACCCAGGCATTTCCCAGTGTAGCAGTCTCCAGGCATTTCCCAGTGTAGCAGTCTCCAGGCATTTCCCAGTGTAGCAGTCTCCAGGCATTTCCCAGTGTAGCAGCACCCAGGCATTTCCCAGTGTAGCAGCACCCAGGCATTTCCCAGTGTAGCAGCACCCAGGCATTTCCCAGTGTAGCAGCAAGCACCCAGGCATTTCCCAGTGTAGCAGTCTCCAGGCATTTCCCAGAGTAGCAGTCTCCAGGCATTTCCCAGAGTAGCAGCACCCAGGCATTTCCCAGAGTAGCAGTCTCCAGGCATTTCCCAGAGTAGCAGCACCCAGGCATTTCCCAGAGTAGCAGTCTCCAGGCATTTTCCAGTGTAGCAGCACCCAGGCATTTCCCAGAGTAGCAGTCTCCAGGCATTTCCCAGTGTAGCAGCACCCAGGCATTTCCCAGAGTAGCAGTCTCCAGGCATTTCCCAGTGTAGCAGCACCCAGGCATTTCCCAGTGTAGCAGCACCCAGGCATTTCTCAGTGTAGCAGTCTCCAGGCATTTCCCAGTGTAGCAGCACCCAGGCATTTCCCAGAGTAGCAGCACCCAGGCATTTCCCAGTGTAGCAGTCTCCAGGCATTTCCCAGAGTAGCAGTCTCCAGGCATTTCCCAGTGTAGCAGCACCCAGGCATTTCCCAGTGTAGCAGTCTCCAGGCATTTCCCAGAGTAGCAGCACCCAGGCATTTCCCAGTGTAGCAGCACCCAGGCATTTCCCAGTGTAGCAGCACCCAGGCATTTCCCAGTGTAGCAGCACCCAGGCATTTCCCAGTGTAGCAGTCTCCAGGCATTTCCCAGTGTAGCAGTCTCCAGGCATCTTCTGAGTGTAGTGGTACTGAGCTGCCTACACATAGTAGCTGTATGAAGTTATCTACCCATGGTAGCAGTCTCCAGGCATCTTCTGAGTGTAGTGGTACTGAACTGTCTACACATAGTAGCTGTATGAAGTTATCTACCCAGTGTATCAGTACCCAGGCATCTTCTGAGTGTAGTGGTACTGAGCTGTGTACACATACTAGCTGTATGAAGTTATCTACCCAGTGTAGCAGTACGCAGGCATCTTCTGAGTGTAGTGGTACTGAGCTGTCTACACATAGTAGCTGTATGAAGTTATCTACCCAGTGTAGCAGTACCCAGGCATCTTCTGAGTGTAGTGGTACTGAACTTTCTACACATAGTAGCTGTATGAAGTTATCTACCCAGTGTAGCAGTACCCAGGCATCTTCTGAGTGTAGTGGTACTGAGCTGTGTACACATAGTAGCTGTATGAAGTTATCTACCCACTGTAGCAGTCTCCAGGCATCTTCCTGGAGTTAGCAGTACTAAATAGGGTGGCAATACTGTCCTCTACCTAGGGTAGCAATACAGAAGTATCTACCTAGGGTAGCAATACTGGGCCATCTACCTAGAGTAGCAATACTGGGCCATCTACCTAGAGTAGCAGTACAGAGCTGCCTACTCGGCCTAGCAGTGGGAAGTCCTGGGTGTGTGGCACCAGCATGGGACGCTCTGGGGTGCTTTGTACAGAGACCAGGGAGATCTCTGGGAAATGCCAACACTCCATTGTTGGAGGCACTTCACATTCTGCAGCATTAAAATGAATCCAGTCAGTATTATTATTAGCTTGTGATGCAGTAGTAAAACATAGGGAATGAGTTATTGCCAGTGAATGATAACTTTTTGACTCACATGCGAAGCAAAAGTGAGTCTATGTACTCGCCCGTGTCGTGCGTCCGGGCGTCCGGGCGTCCGTGAAAAACTTTAACGTTGGATTTTTCTCGGAGACTATTAAGTCTATTAACACCCAATTTGGCATGATGGTGTATGATGACAAGGCCTCAAAAAACATACATAGTGACTTGTCCTTGCTTCAAGGTCAAGGTCGCAGGGGCCATAAATGTTGTCTAAAAAACAGTCATTTTTCACATTTTCTCAATTTTCTCTGAAGTTTTTTAGATTGGATACCTGACCTATATATGGTATATAGGGCAAAGTAATCCCTATCTTTTGATACCAGTTTGGTTGACCTTGCTTCAAGGTCAAGGTCACAGGAGCTCTTCAAAGTTGGATTGTATACATATTTTGAAGTGACCTTGACCCTGAACTATGGAAGATAACTGTTGCAAACTTAATAATTATGTGGGGCACATGTTATACTTTCATCATGAGACACATTTGGTCACATATCATCAAGGTCAAGGTCACTTTGACCCTTATGAAATGTGACCAAAATGGGGTAGTGAACCACTAAAAGTGACCATATCTCATGGTAGAAAGTGCCAATAAGCACCATTGTGCTTCCTATGTCTTGAATTAACAGCTTTGTGTTGCATGACCTTGGATGACCTTGACCTTGGGTCAAGGTCACATGTATTTTGGTAGGAAAAATGTGTAAAGCATTTCTTTGTGTATGATGTCATTGGTAGGTTTAGTTGTTTGACCTTGACCTTGAAGGTCAAGGTCATATAAAGGTCAAGGTCAAGCATGTGAGTCGTATGGGCTTTGCCCTTCTTGTTTGATATGCGACTTGAGGCTAGACACATTCATATTTTAGAGATTGTACTTTGTTATTTTCTCCAGCAACTCATGCTGATTGCGTTCTTCAGAGGTGGATTGATGCTATGAGGAAGACAATATTTCTTTATCTAGAATATGGAAGAAATTCAAAATTCAAAATTAACTTGCACTTCCCAACATGTTAACCACGACTGTTAATACATTCATGTGTACAGAATGTAATTTCTGTCGGTAACCTTTGTCTTGTAAATGAAGGATAGTATAAAGTTGTCAGTTGAGGGTATTTTACATGATGATTTAACAACAATGAGAAACTTGCTCCACATGAGGCACTTGGTCCCAAGCATACCTGCAATTTATAAGACACCAATGTCAGTCTAGACCTTTTGTTTTCAAACTAACAATTTGGACAGGAATATTTATCTTGTACAAATCCCAGCAGACTGTCTTTCTGATCTGACTGCAGCCTCGTCTTACTAGTAGGGAGGGGGGTTTGGCCCTCCTTCTCAAAGAAAAGAAGAAGAATGTATGTGAATTCATCTGAGATAACTGCAGATCTCAGTCTGGAGAAGTGTTTATTATTGTATGTCTGCAAGACCTGTGTGAATGTTGGACAAAGTTCTGTTACTTGGTCATGATATTTTAACACATTGTGCCCTCAGGACATGTGGGATTCGTGCAGAAAATTGGAGCACGCATTAAAGAGAATATTAATTGATATATAATTTTTTCAGTGCCTTTTTCTGTTCTTTATTTCTCAAATATTCATATGTCTGCACCACAGAGACCAACTTCTCCCAACAGAATGTGTTTTATGAGAGTAAATTGTAAGCCAGGATTTAGGCTTACCAATATTTAGATTGTGATTGAAGTTTTTTTATTTTAATTTTGTATGCCTTTAGTGCGAAGATTAAAAAATTTACAATAAAATAGATAAGTGAAATTATGTTACATAGTATTTGTTGACATTGATTTTTAACATTCATGCAGAATGCAGTAATTTTAAGACTGTATGCAAGGTTACAAGTGTTTGAAATCATATGATGCAATAACTGCAAGTTTCCTAAGAATTAAACATAGTTGCAATTACTTTAAATACTGTGGAGTCGTGGTTGTCATGACAAATACCCGTATTTG
>JAWQFJ010003268.1:255600-285600 GCA_034096865.1 Theodoxus fluviatilis | reverse complement strand
TTCTTTAAATGTTGCCTCGACTTCTTTTTTTCTTCTTTTTCATGCTAGGACTGGTTCACTTTCACGATATCATACTCGCCATGTGGTCGACATCTCGCTAGATCTAGTAACGAAAACAAACTAATTCAGTGATCGCACGCACTGCTTTTCTCCAAAGAAATGAGGCTAGCGAAATGCAGGTCTCTTACACCATTTCACACTCAGTGTCAAAACTCTAGAGACAATGCGATGCGAAGTTGAAGACAACGTTTTTCGACTCAGCTGTTTTCTGCTCATTGCGTTCTGTAAACATTACGGCAAAGACCATACATTACTAAGACCGCGCACTCCGCTGTTATTGCTATACGCGGAGCGAGGTACGGATTTAGAGTTACGTCCCCCCTTTTCCGTGTCTTTTGACGCTGGCGAGAATAACAACAAATAGGAGTCTGCAAGTTTCGGCGGTTTGCATTCCTAATTCTGCAAACTACATACATAATGCATACAGCAGATGATAAATGCAATAAAATACTTACCTCAACGCATGAAAAAGGGTAGGTTTCTGCAACTAGGGATGCAGACGAATCTAGAATGCACTCAATTAATGTCTATCCTGCTATATTATTCTGAAGGACGGGGGCATGGTTAGGAAAATTTAATGCAAAAGTCTTTCCGCACGTTGTATTGTTTTCGTCATCCCAGTTTTAAACAAATTTAGCATTTTTAACAACAGTACGTTCTCATGAGATACTACGGTGAAAGGAGTTAATCTTGTGCAGCACAAACAACAGAGTTTAAGTATTTTTTTCTTTTCTTCCACGTCAAATCTTGACGTCTTGAATTGTGCACCCATTTACTACATCTAGTCTCGTCTCGGGAAAAGCGGAAAAACTATTTTCCACAACAGCCGCATGAATTTTCTCCTTCGTGCCTTCGTCGCTTCATTTTCAGCATTGAGAAAATGAAAGCGTCAATTCTAATTCCTGCTAGAAACACCATAGTGTACAATGTAATGAGAGGAAAAACGTTCTAACCTATTGATGCCAGTCTCTTTCTCTAATAGGAGACCCGAGATGCCATCGTAGCCTACTGCTTGATCGTCTAGCTGCTGCTCATAGCACTGACCGTATGCGTTCGGTGTTTATTTCTTTATTTAGACCAGCTTGTTAGGGACGTATTTTCTCATGGAGAAAATTGTGTTTTGATCTTTTAAGAGAGATCTGGTTTACTGAGACTTTGACCCTTTTCCCAGCTCTTGTGTTGGAATTTTCATTTAAGTGTTTATGATACACTCGCTTCTCCAGTCACGTACTCGGCTGTGTTCACGTTTATGAACGACGGAACGAACGATGTGTCACATATAATTTCTGCCTTCAAGAAATAATTTTATAACCCTTGCACGCACTTCCATTCTGCCATTCATACACTAAACTTTATTCCTCTCGCACATGGCACAGATACAACACTCACTATACATGTGTATTCCTCTCGCACAATCGCTCCGGGAGAAGACACGGAAAAGGGGGGAGATCACTCTTTTGGAAATCTCGCTGAAATTAACCGAGTGCGCGGTCTTAGTAATGTGTGGTACCCGCATGGAAGATAACTCTGATACTGAAATTACGAGATTGACACTGGAATCTGTGGTCGATTTGTAAAATTTTAAATGAGCGATTTCAGCGAACTATTCATTTGACAAACAAATAGTATTGAAAAATTGATACTGTTTTCTTGCAACAGTTTCTTTGACTAGGCCTCAGTATTCCTAAACATCATCGTTTTCCATTCGAATCGAACAAGAAAAATGGCGACCAGCGTTATCCAAGGAACCTCGCGACTGCTGACGTCACGTCCGAAGATGCCGAAAGCTCCCGAAGTCATGGTCCCTATATACGCGCGTTTGGACAAAAAAATCAGCGTCCCGTCATCATTGATAAGAGCGAAAAGATGCAGTGAAGTGATGAATCTGTCTTCGCTGGCTTCTCTCCACTTCTCTTTTTGATTTGTATGGCTACACTTACTATGCAGTATTCCTGCTGACTGTATGCTAATGATAACTAATATTTCGTCAGTCAGAGCTGCATTGTCCGTCGATCAGTGCAAATATAAAATGTATCAAAATAATCAGCGAGTTGCAAGTGCGTTTTTCGGTACATTGGCATGGCATGGCATGATGCTGCAAGTACAATCCTTTCTGAAATTTCAACAATTGTCTTTGTCACATCAGCCGTCACTTTGGTGCTTTGTGGTAAATGACAGCAAATGCAACAGGGGACCATGTTTCCTCGCACGGACTGACACGACAAGAGCAACCATCGTCAGCCGATTGGACGCAGTCGATGTCACGTCAAAGTTGAGGCCGTAACGCAACGAAAGCTTTGGGGCTCTTAAGACGCATGGATGAAGTTCTATGGCCTATCAGGATGTGCAGGCTATTCGAGGCGATTGACCACGGAAATCCCAAGAACAAGTTAGAGTGAGCGCAAGTGAAGTAACGATGTCTCTTGTCATTTTCCTCTTGCAAATCACACCATGATACATGGCGGGTCTATTCTTACCCCCAACCAAAGTCACTCCTCTTTCCTCTGAGGGCTTGGGGCTCTAAAGTTGTACAGATAAAGCCATTGCTTTCCCCAATATGCCAGGTGTTACACGATGGAGAAAAAAACCCAGATCAAGATCAAAGAAAAAAACCGCCGTTCATTTCTGGCTGACAGGTGTCCTCACATTTGGAGCAAAATGGTTTCGTTGCGTGCAGGTCGTCCAATGCAATATATATGTACGTGTGGGAATGCGCGTCTGTGCGCATTGGCGAACTCTGAGATGTATCTGTGGTAGGTGCGTGGCTGTCGAGCATGGCAGTAGATGTTGTAGCGTGGATGGGCTATCGAGAAGACAAGTTGGACCGGTGACTTTTCAAACTCCTTTATTCTTCTTTCTTACATGACAGCGTACAAGGGCACACCGTGTCCACTCCCTTCCCCGTTCGCCTCCCGAATCCTCTACCCTTTCTTTCTCTCCCCCCTTCCAACCCTTACCTCCTCTGGCTCCACCCCTCCGTTCTGAATCTGAGAGAGTCCCAGAATCTCTGACCAATTAGAGATCCTTTTAACTTTCACACTCAACACAAACAGGTGCCAACCAGAGCCCCAAATGTTCTGAACACAACTCCGTTCTCCCTCTGATCTGACAGGGCTTCTCCCTTTGTTCTCACAGGCACTATCGCTCCTTCTACAAACACTCTGCTCTGGCCAGCTGAAGGCACCACCTTTAACCGATGTTTCTTCTCTTGGACTTCTTCAGAGGTAGTTGTTGGGAGATTAAGGATGTCCCACATGCCCAGATGGTGGTGGGCGAAACGCATCTCTACTCTTTGATATTCCGACATAAATTCCTTTACAAAGGGCTCCAACTTAATACAACGCTACAAAACTACGGAATTCACAGTGCACGAATGCATACTAGGGATACTGCAAGAAAGATATCTACGAATAAAATCATGCAATCGATGGCTCTACAACCGGGAGGAGAAGCAGTTTGATTCTCACTACACGTGAAGGAGAAAGGCTAAACGGCTAGCACTGCCCGTACCCCACCACATATGAATAGACACGTATGTACATATAAACGTGTTTGACGATAACTGTGTTTCAGCGGATCCTTGGAAATCAAACCTACACGACAACTGAGGTCTGCAACCTGCAGACGTGAAAGCAACATAATTCAGGACGTCTCTGCAAAGCGACCGAAACAAGCCGCGGGAGAAAAGCCTGAAGAACAAAGAACCACGAAATCATCTGAAATGGCGGTAAGATCAGCCAAAGTTAGGCTTGCAAATATATAATAATTCATCTTTGTACTTGATATGTAATTCATTATGCGTTAATGTTTATATGTGCTTGTGTGTGTGTGTGTGTGTGTGTGTGTGTGTGTGTGTGTGTGTGTGTGTGTGTGTGTGTGTGCGTGTGTGCTTGTGTGTGTGTGTGTGTGCTTGTGTGTGCGTGCGTGAGTGTGTGTGTATGTGTGTGTGTGTGTGTGCGTGCGTGAGTGTGTGTGTGTGTGTCTATGTGTGTGTGTGTGTATGTGTGTGTATGTCTATGTGTGTGTGTGTCTATGTGTGTGTGTATGTGTGTCTGTGTGTGTGTGTCTGTGTGTGTGTGTCTGTGTGTGTGTGTGTGTTCGTGTCCGTGTGTCTATGTGTGTGTGTGTGTGTGTATGAGTGAGTGTGTGTGCGTGCGTACGTGCGTGCGTGCGTGCGTGCGTGAATGTGTGTGTGTATATATAATACATGATTGCGTGCATAGTTTTGTATTCTTGCGCGCATGCTTGAGCGCGTGTGTCCGTAAGCGTGCATGTGCGTGGTTGCTCAGCGTGCATGACATTGTTTACGAATAAAGTTGCGTTTGTAATCGTTATCAGAATCAGCACTCCCCAGCAACGCTGTTGAAAGGTCGGAGTCACTGGCCAGCACGATCGCATCAATCCAGCCAGCCAGAACTTCATCTGGTGCAACAGCTGCTCAAAAAACAGTGCCCGATGAGGACTCAACAGTCACCTGTGAACTATGCTCACCTGTCGCCAAGAAACCCAAAGGTTCATGGACAAAACGGACGGGGAAGAAAAATATCAGAGATACAAAACGTAATACGTCTCAAGAGTTCTACAGCCAAATAAGCAGCAGCATCACATGCATAGGATAACTGTGTGCAAAAGGTGCAGAAAACTAAAAGGTAGCAGCAACCCCAAGCACCTCAGTGCAAGCAGCGCAAGCGGTCGATCAAAGCGTGACCTTTATCATCAAAGTCTAAAACATAGACTTTAACCCTCTTAGCTCCAGACGTGGGAACTCAGATAGGTCTCGAGATTTCTGAGAACATTCGTATTGTTGTTTGCGTGCACAGTGAGTTGCAAAGAAAGCCTGTTACAAAGCACCAGGCCGCCGGATGTTAGTGAAACTCAGCACACGCACTGCTCTCTTGTCCTGCTACATCTGCATATGTTCAGATACACGTTGCACAATGGTTGACCGGTCATACACAGGTAAATTGTCGCTCTATTGAGGTGTAAAAAGGTGTGATAAGTAAGCAGGGAGTAGACAGGAGGAAATATATGTGAGGGTTTCACTGGGCATGCCAAATAGTTAAGAGTGCTTACCTTTCTGAGCCAGGTGTTTTGGACCGGTCAAATAATGTCACAATATTATGCAGGTGCGCACAAGCAGGAATTTCTTTCACACACAAATCCATCAAGTAGTTTCTTATTTCTACATTCCCTCCCTTCCTCCTATCGTGGTCCCCTTGTACTCCTCTCCTTCCCCTTTATCCCTCCCCCCCGATGCAGCCCCCCCCCCCCCCCCCCCAACCCGCCACTTTGTTAATATTCATGTAATGTAAGCTTTTGTATTCTTGTATAAATAATATGAAGAAAAAAAATTCATCAAGTAATTTATTTTTTGTGATTTATATGTTCAGAGATCTGGGGACACGTAAGCTCTGGGGACACATGAGAGACAGAAGCTCTGGGGACACGTAAGCTCTGGGGACTGTCACAGCTTTTGAACGCTGGAGAAATGTCGGGGTCACCAATATGTTAGAGCCTAGTCTTTGGGGTCACCAGATGTCACAACCGTCTTGGGGTTGCTTGATGTTACAACCGTTCTTTATCTCTCTCAAATTCAGACAAAGAAAAATAAACAGTTGTTAACAATGTAATTATTTAATTATACAAAACATAAATTGTTGTAGTTCAATTAATCTCTGGCGATTTCAATCGCCCTACCAAAACAGACATGGCTGGACAAGACGAACACACAAAGAAAACACAGGGGATAGTCTCTCTCTCTCCGGTGTACTCCAAGTCCAGAACAATATAATAAGAATAAAATGAAATGTCTTCACCTTGGCATCCAACGTGGGGCTCTCACGGACACTCCTTGGTGGTGAGATCCTGCAGAGGATCTTCAGCTGTATCAATGTTCGTGTCGACACTCAACGTTTCGTTGTCCATCTTGAAATCCACTCCATCGCAAGTCCTTCTCCTTCCCCTCCTCCCGATGTAGTCGTCGTTCTCTGATGAGCTGACGGTGCTGCTATTCTTCTTCGTCCTCTTCTTCTGCTTCCTCTTCAATCGTCTTCTTCTTCTTCACGGATACCCTAACATCATCTTTATTTCCGTGGTCCTCTTCCATCCTCACGTGCATGGACCCGGTCACTCCCGTCAGTCCTCTTCCGCCCTCACGGACATGGACCCGAACACTCCCATCGATGTAGTTGTCGGTCTGGTGGCCTGACGGTTCTGCCATCCTCTTCCTCCTCTTCTTCTTCCCGTCCTCTTCTTCTTCAATTGTCTTCCTCCTCTTCTTCATCTTCTTCATGGATGCAGGTGTCGGTCTGGTAGCCTGACGGTTCTGCCATCCTCTTCCTCCTCTTCTTCAATCATCTTCTTCATCCTCTTCTTCTTCAATCGTCTTCCTCCTCTTCTTCATCTTCTTCACGGATGCAGGTGTCGGTCTGGTAGCCTGACGGTTCTGCCATCCTCTTCCTCCTCTTCTTCATCTTCTTCACGGATGCAGGTGTCGGTCTGGTAGCCTGACGGTTCTGCCATCCTCTTCCTCCTCTTCTTCAATCATCTTCTTCTTCAATCGTCTTCCTCCTCTTCTTCTCTTCTTCTTTAAGGATGCAGGTGTCGGTCTGGTAGCCTGACGGTTCTGCCATCCTCTTCCTCCTCTTCTTCAATCATCTTCTTCTTCAATCGTCTTCCTCCTCTTCTTCTCTTCTTCTTTAAGGATGCAGGTGTCGGTCTGGTAGCCTGACGGTTCTGCCATCCTCTTCCTCTTCTTCTTCCTCCCGTCCTCTTCTTCTTCTTCTTCTTCTTCTTCTTCTTCTTCTTCTTCTTCTTCTTCTTCTTCTTCTTCTTCTTCTTCTTCTTCTTCTTCTTCTTCTTCTTCTTCTTCCTGCTCATCTTCTTCTTTCTCTTTCTCCTCCTCATCCTCCTGCTGCTACTGGTCCATCTGATCTTTTCTGCTCCTCTAATTTTTCCAATCTTTCTCCAACTGCGTTATTGGTGACGTTTTTTCTAAAGCAACCTGCGTTGACGTCATTCCCTCTCCAAAACATGACGTTGTCCCAAACCTTTAGAATTCATTGCCGAATGGCACAAAAATCCAAGTACATAACAAAAATGCAGAATACCACAGATTACACAAGTATTCACGTACAGAATTTCATCCAAATTAAACACCATGGATTTCTGTACCTGACACCCCCCTTACCCGGAAACAAAAAAAAACAAATGCCAGTTTGCTTTTTTTGGACAATAGTCTCCTATCTCTCATTTTTGATATTGAATGATACGCTTGTACTAAAAGTGTTTTTGGCATTCCGAACAGTAGAAGCAATTCTCTCAGTACATAATGACAGTTATCACTCACAAATAATTGCCCCCCAAAAATTCACTAATCAATCTTTCAAGACTGAGGAGAGAAAGCAACCAAGAATATTTATATCTGTCATTACAGGTACACACACCAGATAATGCTCAATTATGAAGCTTCTTTACACAGAGAAGGACGAAATCCACCACAATGCAACGAAAGCCCAAGAAACTCAATCTTAAAATGTGACACGTTCCTGGTTAAAACATAGTGCATATCCATGTATAATCAGCCAACAAGAAAATTGCACCCTGAAACTCTCTGGACTCAAACGCTGATAGTTAAACGCGGGTAGTTAAACAGCGAACGCTGACTGTCACAACAACACAAACTCACATGACGGAACAATTACTCAGCCTTCGAGGCAAAACTTGACCGAAAATTTCGCAACCTCAAAACTCCGACATCAAAAGTAAGCATGAAAAGTCGGGGTCACCAGATGTCACAGCTTTTGAACGCTGGAGAAATGTCGGGGTCACCAATATGTTAGAGCCTAGTCTTTGGGGTCACCAGATGTCACAACCGTCTTGGGGTTGCTTGATGTTACAACCGTTCTTTTTCTCTCTCAAATTCAGACAAAGAAAAATAAACAGTTGTTAACAATGTAATTATTTAATTATACAATACATGAATTGTTGTAGTTCAATTAATCTCTGGCGATTTCAATCGCCCTACCAAAACAGACATGGCCGGACAAGACGAACACACAAAGAAAACACAGGGGATAGTCTCTCTCTCTCCGGTGTACTCCAAGTCCAGAACAATATAATAAGAATAAAATGAAATGTCTTCACCTTGGCATCCAACGTGGGGCTCTCACGGACACTCCTTGGTGGTGAGATCCTGCAGAGGATCTTCAGCTGTATCAATGTTCGTGTCGACACTCAACGTTTCGTTGTCCATCTTGAAATCCACTCCGTCGCCAGTCCTTCTCCTTCCCCTCCTCCCGATGTAGTCGTCGTTCTCTGATGAGCTGACGGTGCTGCTATTCTTCTTCGTCCTCTTCTTCTGCTTCCTCTTCAATCGTCTTCTTCTTCTTCACGGATACCCTAACATCGTCTTTATTTCCGTGGTCCTCTTCCATCCTCATGAGCATGGACCCGGTCACTCCCGTCAGTCCTCTCCCGCCCTCACGGACATGGACCCGGACACTCCCATCGATGTAGTCGCCGGTCTGGTGGCCTGATGGTGCTGCTATCCTCTTCCTCCTCTTCTTCTTCCCGTCCTCTTCTTCTTCAATCGTCTTCCTCCTCTTCTTCATCTTCTTCACGGATGCAGGTGTCGGTCTGGTAGCCTGACGGTTCTGCCATCCTCTTCCTCCTCTTCTTCTTCCCGTCCTCTTCTTCTTCAATCGTCTTCCTCCTCTTCTTCATCTTCTTCACGGATGCAGGTGTCGGTCTGGTAGCCTGACGGTTCTGCCATCCTCTTCCTCCTCTTCTTCATCTTCTTCACGGATGCAGGTGTCGGTCTGGTAGCCTGACGGTTCTGCCATCCTCTTCCTCCTCTTCTTCAATCATCTTCTTCTTCAATCGTCTTCCTCCTCTTCTTCTCTTCTTCTTCACGGATGCAGGTGTCGGTCTGGTAGCCTGACGGTTCTGCCATCCTCTTCCTCTTCTTCTTCCTCCCGTCCTCTTCTTCTTCTTCTTCTTCTTCTTCTTCCTCCTCATCTTCTTCTTTCTCTTTCTCCTCCTCATCCTCCTGCTGCTACTGGTCCATCTGATCTTTTCTGCTCCTCTAATTTTCGAATCTTTCTCCAACTGCGTTATTGGTGACGTTTTTTCTAAAGCAACCTGCGTTGACGTCATTCCCTCTCCAAAACATGACGTTGTCCCAAACCTTTAGAATTCATTGCCAAATGGCACAAAAATCCAAGTACATAACAAAAATGCAGAATACCACAGATTACACAAGTATTCACGTACAGAATTTCATCCAAATTAAACACCACGGATTTCTGTACGTGACAGGGACATAGAAGCTCTGGCGACACATGAGAGACAGAAACTCTGAGGACACAGAAGCTCTGGGGACACGTAAGCTCTGGGGACACGTAAGCTGTGAGGACACAGAAGCTCTGGGGACACAGAAGCTATGGCAGGACTAGCCTGATGTTGGCGTCCTGGTTGCCACTTAGTTTAAATGGTGTCACTGCTACTTTAGCTATCGTCAAGACTGGCCGGGTATTGACCTCATTGGCACTCAGTTTTTGTTTGTTTGTTTCTTTGCGTGTTTGTTTTACCCCAGCGGGGATGTCGTCGTCCAGGAGTTGTGCATTTTTTTCCTTCAGGGTTTTGGGTAGTAGTTGTATTGTAATATTATTCTTTTTTGTGAAAATGAGAGCAAGTTCATGCTTGCAGAAAGACGTCTGTATGTATGTGAATATTTGTATTCTTTCACAATTATTTTCATCCGAGCTGTGGCGTGTTTGTTCTTAAATGTGATTAATGACTGAGGAAAACATTAATCTATTAATTTTTAATAAATAATTTTTGTTACCGTATGGTGGTGTCCAAGACGTGTAATTGAATACATCTTCCGTGACAGTGGTGGTGGTGGTTGTAATCAATGTGTTGACGACAAAGGTTATATTGGTAGTAGTGGGGACGGGGGTGGTGGTGAAGACGGTAGTAGTGGTAGAAATGGTGGTCCATGTTGGTGGTTATATTGTGGATATGGTGGTCCATTTTGGTGGTTGTAGTGTGGATATAGTTGTCCATTTTGGTGGTTGCAGTGAGGAGATATTGGTAGATATTGGTGATTGTGGTGTGGATATAGTTGTCCATTTTGGTGGTTGTAGTGTGGAGATGGTGGTCGATTTTGATTGTGGTAATGTGGGGATGGTGGTCAATTTTGGTTGTGGTAGTGTGGATATAGTGGTCCATTTTGATGGTTGTAGTGTGGATATATAACGGTCCATTTTGGTAGTTGTAAATGTGGATATAGTTGTCCATTTTGATGGTTGTAGTGTGGATATAGCAGTCCAATTTGGTGATTGTAGTGTTGATATAGTGGTCCATTTTGATGTTTGTAGTGTGGATATAGCAGTCCACTTTGATGGTTGTAGTGTGGATATAGCGGTCCATTTTGGTGGTTGTAATGTGGATATAGTTGTTCCATTTTGATGGTTGTAGTGTGGATATAGCGATCCATTTTGGTGGTTGTAGTGTTGATGTAGTGGTCCATTTTGATGGTTGTAATGTTGATATAGTTGATATAAAAAAAGTGTCCATTTTGATCAATGTAATGACAGAGATTGAAATTAGTGCTTTCAAGACTTGGATTAGTATCTTAGTACTGAAGCCAGAGATTGAGATTAGTGCCTCCAGGACTGGACAAACCTTTTTTTCCAAGTTCTTTGGAGTACATATGACTAAATGCATAAACCTGTGTCTGCTGAGGGTTGTTGCTTTTCATGGCAATAAACATTATCTACACACTGTGGTTGAATTCTTGTTTTTGGTGTATGGAAGAATGAATGAAGATATAGTGGACAAAATTTTGAGGTGTAAATTTACGTTTACAAAAAGCTGCGGTTAAAAAATCACTGCAACGGCCTGAAATCATGGCTGCCGAAAAACGACACTTGCTTGTCGACTGTGCTGAGAACTGCTGCAGGCAAAATCTGCTCAATAAAATACATATTGAATCAGGTCATTGTGTACACAAGATATCATTGTACAAATTGATAGCAACCATTTGGAATTAGCGTTCTGAATCTCATGTGAAACTCTTCAGAAAGTCCGCGGTGTCGTACGTCAAAAGCGTTGTAATCGCCAATCGCGATCTTTGTTTTCAGATTTCTCTGTCGACTGTCTACCCTGAGAGTTAAAAAGGGTAATTTTCGGTTAAATGCAAAATCTGGATCAGAGTTGTAAAATGTAACTTGTTGCGATTGTTTGTTATGGTTTATGAATTGGACTTTCGAAAATTGTTGTAATATTTGACGTTTGACACTTTTAACAATAATTTTTATAGATTCGTGTTTTTTTTCAATCCGACTTATGTATCATATCCGGTCCGGCGAAAACTGCGTTACGGAGAAAGAAGACTGAAAGCAAACCAGTGATTGTGATGCTTCGCCGTTGAAAAGGTATGTTGTAATATCACTTAGGTGTTTGACGTCAGACACTTTTTGACGTCTGACATGATTTTCGGAGATATTTTCATGAGTAGAATCTGTAGAAATGTTTTGATACCCAAACATTTTATGGAAACAAGAACCTCGTGTTGCAAATCACATGGGCCGGTTGTGTTGATGAACAAAGAAATTTGCACTTCCGACTGTGTAGCAACTACATGCCCTGCAAGTGTGACCAATTCCGGTTTGGAATAGTGTTCTCAAGATATTTATTGATACCTCTCAAGGACCTTAGAGGTAAGAGCTTTTTTGTGTGTGCCTTAGCATGAGATTAAACTCAATAATGCCAATATTTTTCACCTAAATTTTCCAGGTTTTCACCAAAATGAACATTTTTCTTTTTACAAATTTGGTTTTTTAAACCAAAGTTGCTTTTTAAAAATTGTTGTTTATTTGCATTTTATTTTTTTATTTGTCACAAACATCAAATGTCATATTTTTTCCAGATTGTCTAATCAATTTCCTTTCCATTAAGGTACAGTATTGAATGCCTAATTCTTATAATAATTCCTGAAATTTTGAGAAATAAATCATGTGTCAATCTTTTCTCGTGTTGTGTTTTTTATCTCACCTTTTTCGAAACACTAGTTTTTGTTAATGTGGCACTCAACGGGTTAATATGCTGGGGCAACAGAGAGAACCATGGTTGTATGGGAATTGAGTAAGGACGTCGATGAGGAGACTAAATTCGTTGAGGTACGTTGAGCTGAGATGATGAGGTAAGGTGGGGATAACAAAATTGTTGTGACATGAGGTGAGGAAAGTTACGCTTTGCTGAGAAAAACTCCCCACCCGCCTCCACCCCACCTGCCCCCAATCCCACCCGTTGCTCACTCCCACCCACCCCCACACCCATCACCACCCAACCCACCCCTACCTCCCCCCATCTCAACCCCCCGGTGGCCTCATTCACCTGCTTGAAGCCACCCTTGGCTGAACTAATGCAAATGGTTTCTGTCTTCGTTCTTTACATTGTGTTCGTTATGCTTGTATTCAGTAAATACAGTGCTTCTCTTTTCCATCGCCATCTGATGAATAATAACAAATTCGCCCTTCTTACTTGAGATATGTTGATACATGTATAGTGTTTTTGTAGTGACTAAGACAGTAACATACAAATCATAGTTTACGTTTGTTATTAATTTCGACTCTGCGAAAATGCTTGCAGTGTCTGCTATGTACGTTAACAGTATGAACTTAACTTTAGAACGAGACGTGCTATCAGCTCTTCACTCGGATGCACTCGCATGCCAGCTACAGTTGGACGGTGAATTCACCAACAAAATCCGCGTTACGAAGAGCGGTGGGGTTTTAGCAATCTTCCCTTAAGTTTGGAGCTTGCCACTGGAAGGGCCGTGTTATCAACACGGCAGTCGGGCGTCAATCGCCTTGCTTGAAATACAGTTACAACGCGAAATGCCAGGATACATTGTCATCATTGTCGATCGTCACAGACGATACTCCCTGGAGAGTAATCTCCCTCACACCAATGACAGTTGTTCACGCAATAGATCTTGCTGCCCAGCCCCCTAATTCCAGATCCCGGACAACTAAGCAGCATCGCTTGATGTACACACGTCAGCTTACAGACAAGACCATGCACGCACAAACACACATTCACACAAGCACACACACACAGACACACACACACACACACACACACACACACACATACAAACACACGCACACTCACACTCACACACACGCACACACGCGCACACACACACATGCACGCACACTCACACACACGCACACACACGCACACTCACACACACACACACACACACACACACACACACTCGCCCACACACACACACACACACACACACACACACACACATACACACACGCGCGCGCACACACGTACACACACACACAAATACATACATACATACACACACACTCACACACACACACACACACACGCACGCACGTACGTATACACACATACACACATACACAAACACACATACGCACATATACACACATATACACATACACACACCTACACACATACACACACATGCACACATACACACACGCACACATACACACACATACACGCACATACACACACATACACATAAACATACACACTCACACACACATATATGCTTTGCACTGGCTGAGGAAGCACCTTTTAGAACGAATAACAGAGAAAAAAAATCGTCCAAAAATCGTCCTCAACATACCATCATGTTTACAGTGAGCATGTAGATCACCAGCTCCTGACAACCCCATACCCAGTAGTCTCCCCTCCTGGGTGAGTGCACAGTCAGCTCCACAATCTCTACTCCCCTATTGAAACCATGTCTTTTGACAGGCGGATTTAGGTGAGCAAGCTTTGGCGTTTGATTACGTGTGAGGCGCAGTGCCGTGGTTCAATCCCTGGGACGGGAAAACTCTGGATTGGCCATGACAGAAGCATGGCGTCTTTCTTGTTCCACTGGGACCTAACTGGAAAGAAGCCCACGGAACTCACGACAACAAGGATACACTAATCCTGACTCCTGCTGACGATCAGCTTTCAACGGCCTCTAGGGTGAGTGACCGGGGCATGGAGTTAGTGTGGGTCGTGTCAGTTACACTCACGCACTTGGGACATGTCCAGACACCTAATTTTGAAGAAGTGTACGGGTCTCTGTCTCGGTAGATTTCCACTTTCAGTTTCACAGCCACGCAGGCACACACAAGTGTGTGTGTGTGTGTGTGTGTGTGTGTGTGTGTGTGTGTGTGTGTGTGTGTGTGTGTGTTGTGAGTGTATATGTGTGTGTGTTGTGTGTGTCTGGTTCTCTGTCTCTGTCTCTCTCCTTCTCTCTCTCTGTCTCTGACTTGGTCTCTCTGTCTCTGTCTCTGTCTCTGTCTCTCTCTCTTTCTCTCTCTCTCTCTCTCTCTCTCTCTCTCTCTCTCTCTCTCTCTCTCTCTCTCTCTCTCTCTCTCTCTCTCTCTCTCTCTCTCTCTCTCTCTCTTTCTCTCTCTCTCTCTCTCTCTCTCTCCCGGCATGAATAAGCGCTATGCAAAAAATCAAAGCGAAAATTATACATGTTCATCCTGTAAAGAGTGAATAGAAGATAAAAAGCACTTTGTTATGCAATGTGTCAGATCTAAAAAGCTCAGGGGAAAACACAATGCCAAACACATGGCACTGTCTTCATACTATCAACTAAAGCATTTGATGGATGGTAAAGATTGTCAAATAAATAGAGATGAAAGAAAGAGACAGGGAGAGAGACAGAAACATAAAGAGAGAGACAGAGACAGAGAGAGACAAATAGAGAGACAGAGATAGACAGAGAAAGACAGAGAGAGAGAGAAAGAGAGAAAGAGACAAGGAGAGAGACAGAAACAGAATGATAGAGACAGAGAGAGAGACAGAGAGAGACAAATAGAGAGACAGAGACAGAGATTGATTGATTGATTGTTTATTTCGGCCGACGACCCACCAGACAATTAAGACATGTTATGTACAGTATTACGTAAAACAATACAGTAAATATTGATACTTTTAACATCTCTCGACTAAAAGAACACGTGTTCATCACAACTGGTTGAATCACAGTCTGTTACTGTTTTGTCAAAAGCAGCTCTCAAAGAGCCCAAACTGATAAGGAAAATATGTACAGTTTATAAACACTTGACACCCAAGAGGTGTATAAAAGTGCAAGTTATTAACATTTAGTATAATAAGCTTTGTCCATGCTTCAAAGCTAAAATACATGTACACAAACCAAGTCGTGTCCACTTGCATCCTGCTGCCGGTCACCCTACAACACCTGTCTAGTTATCACTGAAAGACATATTTCTTAAGTTCATAGAATAATGTATGTACATCGCTAAAGCTCTAGATTTCCACGTATCTTGTCCGTCTACCAAGTATCGGTACCCACCCCTATTGGGGTTAATATACTTTGCTATGTACTGCTCCCTAAGAGAAGTATATTTAGGGCAATGAAATAAAAAATGTTCTTCATTTTCTACTTTATCATATCATATTCTACTTTATCAATACAGAATGGACATGATCGAACAGCTTTTTCTTTACACCACCTTACATTATTACGCAGCTCGTTAATTCCCAACCGGAATCTTATAAATGAATCCCTAAATTTCTTAATGTTAATCCTATTTAGATAGCTTTCACATTCAAATGAGCTCTTCAAAGTCTGGTAGACTGCAAATCTTTCGCTTCTACAGAGTTTCTCATTCCACTCTTGCCTGAAACAGTCTCTTAGCCTTAGCTCTAAAGATTTCAGGAAACTTTTCTCATTAGCGCATCCCCCGTTCGCCCAAACAAAGTTAAACCCCATTCTTGATAAGAATTCCTCAACAGCCTTAGCCCAGTTTAATTTTGCTGGTAAGTTGGTGTTGTTGAGCATAAGGTAGGCTTGCTTAGGAAGTCTATCTATATGCATTTTGCTTACCTTAAACCAGTATTTCACTGCCCTTAACAAAGCATTTAGAATCAGGGGGTATCTTCCAGTCTCGCCATAGATCATAGTATTAGGCGATCGCACATCAAGACCCAAGAAACGTTTGCATGCAAACATGTGCACTTTTTCTAAATCTTCTTGTCCCGAGAGCCCCCATACCTCTGAACCATACAAGAGGGCTGGTGTTACCTGGGCATCAAACAGTTTAAAGAAAACCATTGTATTTAGACTACGTAGGCACCTCATTGTTCGAAGCAGTTGTACTACCTTCTGTTTAGCTCTGACTGACTGGTATTCCAGTGCTACTGAAGCAGACAGTTTGGTGGAAAACATGTATCCCAGATATTTGTATCGGTTTACAACTTCCAGTTGTGCACCATCTAAAATCCACTTTTCGCCGCTCGCCAGGTGGCCACCTCGCCGGAAGATCATAACTTTCGTTTTGTCCGTATTAACAGACAACCCTAGTTTTTGTGAGACGGATGCTAAATTATCTATTTGGTTTTGTAGACCACTTGGTGTAGTTGATAAAAGCACAACATCGTCGGCGAACAATAAGTAAGAATATTTCCCTTGTTCCTGGTAAAAACTGCACTCCATGCCGGCCCCGTTTACGTACATAGTCAGCTGCATACGAAATATAGAGAGAAAATATGATCGGCGACTCGCTTGCCCCCTGCCTTACACCAACCGGGCAATCGAACAGTTCTGAGTACTTTGAGTTCCACCTAACGCAGGCATGCACTTGGGAATACACAGATTGGAACATTTTGATGAACTTTGTTGACACACCAGTTTTCAATAACACCTTCCACAGACATGTTCTGTCCACTGAATCAAAAGCTTTCTTAAAATCTATAAAAGCAGCATAAAGCTTTCCCCTACCCACACCATAGACATTCTTAACTATTGCTGAATGAAGGGTAAAAATGTGGTCAATTGTAGAATGTTCTGCTCGGAAGCCTGCCTGCTCGAAACATATTTTGCTGTGGTCTTCTGCCCACGTCTTCAGGCGTTCCGTCAGAATGGATAAAAACAACTTACTCATAACACTAAGCAGTGAGATTCCTCGATAATTCGATGGGTTAAGCTTATCACCTGCTTTAAACAGAGGGATGATAACGGAACGACCCCACTTATGGGGAAAGTACTGTCTATCATACAGGTAAGCAAAAAACTCGGTTAGGAAAGGCAATACCTGGTGACCAGCTAACTTCAACAGGTCATTTGGGATTTCGTCCACCCCTGGTGCCTTCCCCCCTCTCATCCTACTTAATGCCCATTGTATCTCCCCTTCTGTGATAGGGGTGTCTAGATCCTCATCAGAAGTAATGTCGCCAACTTCATCTTCTGCAAAGGAATCAGTTGAGGCAAACCTCTCCTGATCAAACAATGTTCTAAAATGGTCCTCCCAAGTTTTAATGCCAATATCAGGCAGAGATATCCTTTTGTGCATTGCTCGATGTACAAGGGACCAAAATGATTTAGAATCTCCTGCTTTAGTAATTAGCTCATTGCACATAGACTGGTGGTATTGATGCTTTTTCTCACGTGTTATTTCTTTGTAGCTCTTTCTGGCAAGAACGTATGCTTCCTTGTCTACTGCAGTGTAGGACTTCTTAAAATGTACGAGGGCTTTCTTGGCCTCTCGTTTAGCTTGCCGACATTCTGCATCATACCATCTTGCGGAGATATGGCTAGTAGGCGGGCGTAGTGATACGCTCGTATACATGCACTGAGCGGTTGACAGTAATATACTTTCAAATAACTGCAAGGCAGTATCGGGACACTCGGTAATCATTCTGCGAGCTTGAGCCAGCCCCTCTTGGAAGTCGGTAGTCCGCAGACACTGTTTGACGGTTTCTGCTTTATCACTATCCCAGATCAGCCTAGATGAGGTTTTGTTGCTTGTCTGGGTACCGTACTGACGATGCAACCGTGGACCTATGCTAATCTCCAGCGGCATATGACTGGAATGGACACTATCTGCTATCCTAAGATTCACTACAGAAGGAAAATTCTCTGGAGAAATTATGCAATAATCTACTACACTTTCTCCGTTTAGTGTTAAACAAGTATATGTGCCATCTCTGTCACCCTGTACGCTTCCATTCATTATACATAAATGATATATTTCACAGAGGTTCACGAGTAACTTGCCAAACCGATTTACAGATATGTCAACAGAGACAGAGAGAGAGACAGAGAGACAAATAGAGAGACAAATAGAGAGACAGAGAGAGAAAGAAAGAGAAAGAGAGAGAGAGAGAGAAAGAGAGTCAGAGACAGAGAGATAGACAGAGACAGAAAGAAAGACAGAAACAGAGAGACAGAGACAGAGAGCAAGACAGAGAGAAAGAGAGAGTGCATACACTATGGATTCAAGTTACGAACTCAGCTGGTACAAGACATACCAACATTTATAGAGAAAAAAACACAAATTGCGCAAATTACTGCCCTTTTATAAATGATGATGGGGTACAAACCAGCGAGTTACATAATAAACCTACTGTGAACAACAGAGGAGCTTTGTTCAACAAGTAATATGCAATAGCAGAATACAGCTCTATCAAAGGAACGGCATTGCATATGTGAGTGTGTGTGTAATCTACCTATTTCTCTCCCTCTCTCTCTCTCTCTCTCTCTCTCTCTCTCTCTCTCTCTCTCTCTCGCTGGGCTGCGGTCATCAGTTCAACGGTGCTTCTTTGCTTGTGTCAATTTGACCATTCATTTCTTAATCAACTATCCAACTTATTCCATTTCTTCGTCCGTTCCTCTATCCTTTTCATTTCGCACCTTTCTTTTCACTCTATTACGATGTACATTTTAAATGCATGTTAAAATTTTCACGCTGTGGAGAAAATGGCTACTTGTTAAAGTCCGTGGAGATTTGCCGCTCGCGACTCCGAAAGACAAAGGAAGAGCTAGTTGCGGTTTGGAAGTGCGAGAAACCCGAGTCTGCTGATGTAAGAAAACTGTTTTGGACATAAGTCTTCCTAGCGGAATAAAAAATCAAAGGGAAAGATCAAGTTAAGAAGTTTAAAAATAACAAGAAAAGGCGTTCAGCATCAAGCTCATCACTGTTGACGGTTTGTTGAGAAGTGATACATCTGTAGGACCATGGGAAGGGGCACGCTTGCTTGCCGGTGATGACTTGGAGTACGCTGCACTTAGCAGGGAGGTGTTCGGATGCGGGAATCCATCTCCCCTCCGTTCACTCGGTCCACAAGGTGGTCCAATACATCTGGGAGAGCTTCCTTCCTTAATTGGGCTGGTGACCTGTCACAGTGGCCAGAGACAGTTGCCAGTGCCGCTCTCTCTGCCTCGCTCGGCCATTCTGCCACGCTCCCTGCCTGACCTGATTAGATCGAGAAGACACGGACGTCAGCGAGGACAGGCACCAGCAGGCACACAGCCAGGCCTCTTTACTCTCAACGCCAGCCTGAAGCTGTGCTTCCCTGTCAAGCTTTGACTGTGAAGAAGAGCAACAATAAACTGTCACATTCGGCAACTCTCACTCCAGTAGACGGGACAAATGTCAGTCTACTCTCTGGTCAAAAAGCGATATTGAACAGAAATGTTTGCAACGAATATTCAGATTAACACTTGTGGCGCCAAGACAAATCCAACGTCTCGCTACCAATGTCTGCCAAAAGTATCCTTCATAGCTCATGGAGTGCAGGTTGCAACATATAGGATAGTTACTATGGACTATTACTATGACAATACTGAGTATGGTTACGATCAACGTAATACACGTCCTATACAGTGTATACAACTGTACATCGCATTCAAACTGGCAAGTGGGCCATTCACGTGTTCAGAAAGCGAAGGGACGGGAATTCACCTCCTCATCGCCATCTCTATGGCGACTTGATGGACACTGGCTGGGTCACGTGATCACCAGAACCATAGCAGCGGTCTGGGTTCCACCGTTAAGGGCCATGCTCTCCTATCATGTATCTTTACAGCACTTGAATACCCAGATGGGCAAGCTGGCCACAACTGACTGCTCTGTCTATGTAGCCGTGTCTCAAAGGTCTACAGCTAAAGGTGTGCCAGTGGAAACATTATTTGTGTCACTTTTCTCCTTCACCCTGATACGTATAATAACAATGTGCATGTATTTCTATGGAAAACAAACATAAAAGGGAACGGGAAGAAAACAATTAATCCATTTGTTGAGATGGTGTTTATTCCCCAAAACCTTAAATTCATGTGCCAATCTAAACAAAACAAACGTAATGCAGGATTCACATATAATGCCCCCCCCCCCCCCCAACCCCCCCTCCCCCCAAGCTCGAAGCAATTATCTTGTCATGGCGCACATGTCGTCATACACACAAAAAATGCAAGTGTTTTACCCCATGAAGTTAAATCGTGTGAACCAGTAGCTCGCTTGTGTTCCTCTAGAGGACTCTCAAAACAGTTAGCCGAGAAGAGTTGCTTCCCTTTAGCTGCCAGCGAATGCGCCCCCCCCCCCCCCCCACCCCACCCCCACCCCCACCCTCTCTCTCTCTCTCTCTCTCTCTCTCTCTCTCTCTCTCTCTCTCTCTCTCTGGTGGTGGTTGGTGGTGGTGGTTGGAGGTGGTGGTTGGTGTTTGGTGGTTGGTGGTGGTGGTTGGTGGTGGTGGTTGGTGGTGGTGGTTGGTGGTGGTGGTGGTTGGTGGTGGTGGTTGGTGGTGGTTGTTGTTGTTGGTGGTTCGTGGTGGTGGTTGGTGGTGGTGGTGCTTGGTGGTGGTATTGGTGGGTGGTGGTGGTATTGGTGGGTGGTGGTGATATTGGTGGGTGGTGGTGGTATTTTTGGGTGGTGGTGGTATTGGTGGGTGGTGGTAGTATTGGTGGATGGTGGTGGTGAGTATTGGTGGGTGGTGATGGTATTGGTGGGTGGTGGTGGTGGTGGTGTGGTGGTGGTGGTGGGTGGTGGTGGTGGTGGTAGGTGGTGGTGGTGGTGGTGGGTGGTGGTGGTATTGGTGGGTGGTGGTAGTATTGGTGGGTGGTGGTGGTATTGGTGGATGGTGGTGGTGAGTATTGGTGGGTGGTGATGGTATTGGTGGGTGGTGGTGGTGGTGGTGGGTGGTGGGTGGTGGGTGGTGGTGGTGGTGGTAGGTGGTGGTGGTGGTGGTGGGTGGTGGTAGTGGTGGTGGTGGGTGGTGGTGGTGGTGGGTGATGGTGGTGGGTGGTGGTGGTGGGTGGTGGTGGTGGTAATGGGTGGTGGTGGTGGGTGGTGGTGGTGGTGGGTGGTGGTGGTATTGGTGGTGGTGGAGGTGGTGGTGGGTGGTGGTTGTGAGTGGTGGTGGTGGTGGGTGGTGGTGGTGGTGGGTGGTGGTGGTGGGTTGTGGTAGTGGCGGTGGGTGGTGGTGGTGGTGATGGCTGGTGGTTGTGCTTGTGGTGGGTGATGGTGGTAGTATTGGGTGGTGGTGGTGGGTGGTGCTGGAGGTGGTGGGTGATAGTGGTTGTGGTGGGTGGTGATGGGTAGCGGTGGTGGTGGTTGGTGGTGGTGGTGGTGGTGGGTGGTGGTGGGTGGCGGTGGTGGTGGTGGGTGGTGGTGATGGGTGGTGGTGGTAGTGGTTGTGGGTGGTGGTGGGTGGTGCTGCTGCTGCTGCTGTTTCTGCTAATGCTAATCACCATCAATCACCATTACCATCACCATCACCATCAATCACCATCACCATCAATCACCATCACCATCAATCACCATCACCATCAATCACCATCACCATCAATCACCATCACCATCAATCACCATCACCATCAATCACCATCACCATCACCATCAATCACCATCACCATCAATCACCATCACCATCAATCACCATCATCATCACCATCATTCACCATCACCATCAATCACCATCACCACCAATAACCATGACCATCAATAGCCATCAATATACCATCACCATCACCATCACCATCAATAACCATCACCATCAATAACCATCATTAACCATCACCATCAATAACCATCACCATCACCATCACCATCACCATCACCATCACTCACCATCAGCATCACCATCAATCACCATCAACATCAATAACCATCACCATCAATAACCATCACCATCAATAACCATCACTATCAATAACCATCAATAACCATCACCATCAGCATCACTATCAATAGCCATCACCATCACCATCAATAACCCTCACCATTAATAACCATCAACATCAATAACCATCACCACCAATAACCATTACCATCAATAACCATCACCATCCCCATCAATAACCATCACCATCACCATCAATAACTATCACCATCACCATCAGTAACCATGAATCACCGATATCATCGATAATGATATCATCATCATCATCATCATCATCATCATCATCATCATCATCATCATCATCATCATCATCATCATCATCATCATCATCATCATCATCATCATCATCATCATCATCATCATCATCATCATCATCATCATCATCATCATCATCATCATCATCATCATCATCATCTTCATCATCATCATCATTATCGTCATCATCGTCATAATCATTCATCAATCATCATCACCATCAAAAACCATCATCATCATCATCATCATCATCATCATCATCATCATCATTATCGATCATCATTCATCATTCATCAATCATCACCATCGTCATCATCATTATTGTTATTATTATTATTATTATTATTATTATTATTATTATTATTATTATTATTATTATTATTATTATTATTATTATTATTATTATTATTATTATTATTATTAATATTATTATTATTATTATTATTACTCTTCTTCCTCTTCTTTTTTTTCTAGTCCTAGTCCTCCTCCTCTTCTTCGTCCACCTCCTCCTCTTCCTATTCTTCTTCCTCCTCCTGTTCTTCCTCTTCCGATTCTTCCTTTTTCTCCTTCTTCTTTTTATCTTCATATTTTTCTTCCTCATCCTATTCTTCCTCTTCCTCTTCTACTTTCTCCTCCTCCTTCTTCTCTTTCTCTTCTTTTTCCTCTTCTTCCTCCTCTTCTTCTTTCTCTTCTCCCTCTTCCTCTCCCTCCTCCTCCTCTTCTTCCTCCCCCTTTTCCTCTTTTTCCTCTTCCTTCTCTTCTTCCTCTTCTCCCTCCTCCTCCTCTTCTTCCTTCTCTTCTCCCTCCTCCTCTTTTTCTCCTCTTCTTCCTCCTCCCCCTCCCCTTCTCCTTCTTCCTACACCCCCCTTCTTCCCACTCCTCTTCTTCTTCCTACTCCTCTTCTTCCTCCTCCTCCTCCTCCTCCTCCTCCTCCTCCTCCTCCTCCTCCTCCTCCTCCTCCTCCTCCTCCTCCTCCTCCTCCTCCTCCTCCTCCTCCTCCTCCTCCTCCTCCTCCTCCTCCTCCTCCTCCTCCTCCTCCTCCTCCTCCTCCGCGCTAGGTTTTGATTTATGTAATGTAGATACGTTTTTAGGATTTGATATGGAATGGGGTGATAAGTGTGTAGCTGGGCAGGGGTAGGGCATGATCTTTAGAGTGGTCAGGCGCTCAGGCGCATTCGAATGATCTGTATCTGTCCCATTATCCCCTTGGTGGCTTCTTTGGCTACAAAGGGCCGCCCCTGGCTGAGCAACTTGACCAGAGGCGAGTTTCTTTTGACTAGGATACGCAAGCAATTAATCAAAGGGCATTGCTGAGGTGCGTTTCTTTTCTAAGGGTGTCCAAACTTTTTGCATGCTCGCCCATGGGGAGTAAAACTTTCCTTGGGCTAGAGAAAACTGCAGCGTCGCTGCCCCGACTTGCGAGTAAATACAACAGACTACATTAAAAATGAAGCACTTTGATGCTGTTTCCAACAGTTACATAATGGTCAGTGTAAAAATCAAGAGCAGTTTTGTCGAGAACTCAATAGCCTCGCGCATTCTATCCTGATTTATATTCAAGAAACCTGGCGTCTGTCTGTGGAAGTTTTCCCCTCTATAGCCACAGGTCCCAAGCAGTAAGGGGAGATTCCAGCGGTTCCGGCCACAACTTACGCTTTTGATGAACGGGAGGTTGCAAGTAGTGGCAGAGAAACGTTTCATTCCCAGTGCAGAACTGTCAAGATTTCTTAAGCTATTTCTTGTCATGCAAAATGTCATAAATCTGTCATTCTTCTTTTATTTTAATAACATTACAACTATAATCTATACGACCAGTGAGATGCGTCCTGATGAACTGGTTGCGATGTAGACAGTATTTGCTATGGGGGGAACCAGTCACTTGTAAACAAGAGAAAAATCAATTTATTTGAATCGACGAGTTAGGCCTGACTGAGACTACACGACTGTTAATTACGTTTAAAACTTGTGAAATCCGATCTGAGAGTAGCGAATGGCAGGATTTGTAATGTTCAAACGTTTTGTGACACAAACCCGATCGATAAACAACAGCGGCAGTGAGTCGGGTTTCCACAAAGTCCTTTTTATTCACCAGACATGCATCCATAACAGAAGACGTGGGGCGTGAGTTTGATACCTAGTGTCTGAGGTCCAAGAGAGAAAGGGAGGGTCTTCTTCACTTACTGGCGGTACTCTTCCAGGATCAGTGTCCGAAATACTACAGGTCAGTCTTTCCACTGTCTCTCAACAGGGCGCTTTCCAGGGGCTTCCCCTGCAGACTCCTCAACATCCACACCCATGTCTCTCCCCTGACTCTTGTAGGTGGCCCTGGACATGCCTTCGGTCCTTGTTTTTCAGCTGACTGGACTTGGTGGCCAATGAGGTCCTCTTCGTTCATGCGTTTTCTGCTCTCGTTTCGCTCCTGGGGCGTCCTTGCCTTCTCGTTCAAGTTGCGGTCTTCCCTTCTCCCAGGGCGTCCTCGAATTCCTTTCCTAGTCGTTCTCCTTCCAGGACGCCCTGGCCACCATCTCTTGGCCCATCATCGATACGCTTGGTCAGTTGAGACGTGCTCAGCCCGTGTTACCCTACCTTTATTCTAATAATCCCATGGCTGAGTAGTTGGGTGTGTCTGTAAAGAGATGTACACCAAATGCTCCACCTTTCATCGTCATGAACCAGGGCTTGGGTTTGTCCAGATGGTTTATCAGTCCTCACCTCAATGTCGTCACTCCGTTTTGGCAACATCTACTTTAGAGCTCGTCGCAAGAACTCTATCATCACCTGCCAACCGCCCCAATGCTTCTTCAATACCTCCCCCCTTGTGTAGAGATTGATACTGTTTCACTGTTGTCCCCCAGGAGGCGGAAAAATCCACCGCCAATGTTTAATGCACTGTGAGGACGCTTGTCCTGTGTCTGTGCATTGCGTAATTTCTTCCTCACTGAACTCATGGATTTGAAACTGCACATCTAGCTAGTATGGATTTTCCATTCATTTATTCTCTCCATTTTGATTGACATGACTCATTATTCCACTGGGTTTGTGTTTTGCTTGGAATTGTAACTGAATGGGTTGGTGAATGAAAGCTACATTGTTTTTCTCACCGTTGTGAGTCACATTTCATTCATATAGAAATTGCCCATTTTCTTTAATAAAAGTTTATCCTTAATTTCTTGCCCATTCCTAGGTGTTTTACTTTGTGTGAACCATCGAATGGAGAAAATGACGGATGCATCACAGGGCGTGTGTGATCCCCTAGACATGTAAAGTGATTAATTGAAATCACCAGCCCGAGGTGCCGATAATTATTTCGGCACCTTAGAATGCACGACAGTGACAATTGCCTTGCCTTGCCTTGCCTTGCCTTGCCTTGCCTTGCCTTGCCTTGCCTTGCCTTGCCTTGCCTTGCCTTGCCTTGCCTTGCCTTGCCTTGCCTTGCCTTGCCTTGCCTTGCCTTGCCTTGCCTTTCCTTTCCTTGCCTTGCCTTGCCTTGCCTTGCCTTGCCTTGTCTTGCCTTGTCTTGCCTTGCGTTGCTTGCCTTGCCTTGCCTTACCTAGCCGTGATAATCTCTGTCAGACTCGTGTGTTCCCTGCCTCAGACAGCGTCTCATTCAGACGCGAATGACAGTTTGTTGACCAAATTTAACTCTGAACCGTCACAGCAAGGCACCGATGAAGAATGCTAGGCAAGGCAAAATAAAGAAGGCAAGTTGAGGCGAAACAAGACAAGGCAAAACAAAACAATACATGGCGAAACAAAACAAAGCAAAGAATCAAAGACCAGGCAAAGCCAGGCAAGGCCAGGCAATGCCAGGCAAGGCCAGGCAAGGCCAGGCCAGGCCAGGCCAGGCCTGGCCATGATGTGAGAGACTGCGACCAAACACTTCATGCAACATCAACACCGCATTGGTAGCAGTTCCAAAAGATCGAGATCATACCAACAGTTGATTGTTTGGAAGAAGTGGAGAGCAACTAGTTTTACATTCAGACATTTATTGCTCTAGGTATAGTCCAAAAAGGTGTTCTAGTCTTCCCGACATTCAAGCTCACAAACGAGATCCTCCTCAATGTGACCTGAATCACAACCTTCACAGACCAAGCAAGTGCTCCTGGAAACCAGACAAGGAGCTCTGCATCTACTGCATGGAGCTAGAGAGTTCTTCATAGCGGGCCATAAAAGGAACTCCAAAGATGGACTTCAGGGGAGCAGGGAGGGGAAGTTCCCTCATCTTCACAGAGATCCCCCTCAGACTCTGCAGGATGGCGAGACCACATTCTTGCTTTAGGGTCCTGCTTTGCTCCACTTCTTTCACCAACTCAAGAAATCTCTGCATCTTGGAATACTCTTTCTCGTTCAATCTTTGTGCCAAATACCTGTCAGGATACAGGTCTCTGCGATCATCGCCATGCAATGTAGCTGGTCCCTCCTCATGAAGCTGAAAAGGACGACTGCGCCATTGTCATCCATGTCGTGCAGAAACTCCAGGTACTCATCCGCACATGTGGGCGGGTCGTCCCACTGCAGCACACCCACGAGCTGATACAACGGCAGGACAACATCGACGCGGAGATCTCTGGTGTGATACAAAACTTCCACGTGAAGCAGGTGGGTCATGTTCGATGCAAGCTTTTCGAGGATGTTCAAGGTGACCTCGATCAAAGCCTGGGTGACCCCCTGAGGGTTCTTTTGTGCAAGTTTACAGAAGTGCTCGTAGAGAGTGGCCAGGCCAGGGCGGCTTCTTGGGAAACGGCAAACACTTCATCAGGGCGTCCTGTCAACGTCTGACCAGCCGACAGTTGAATGACGGGGAAACGTCTGGAAGGATCGTGGTTTCGAGTCACAGTGATGGTTCCCCTTTAGAGACGGACGTCTGGTAGATGGTCTAGCAGGATACGTAGAATGTCGGGGTTCTGTACGTGGCACGCCAGGTACACGGGATGATTCACTGGTCCAGAGGGTCCTGTGGAAAGATCGCAATCAATATTCACGGGAGAGGTAGAGGTGCCCATTTTCTAAACACGTTTATGTAGGAAAAAAGTTACATACAACCAAAGATATAATACATACTGATTTAACATTATCTTCATGAACGTGATCATTATTACCTTCATCATTATCATTATCTTCGTCAGAGGGATATCGTTGACTAGCACTTTTAGCAAAGTATTCACTCCCATCCTAAGAACTAGACTGGAAGTGTGGCCAGATGGACACAATACACTATTAGTGGAGCAAGCCAGTTTCACCAAAATATACAGTACTCCTGGCAACGTCTTTATACTGCATTCTTTAGTTAAAAATACTTAAAAACAGGACACACACTGTATGTTGCATTTGAATATTTTGTGAATAGAAATGCTGTACAGATAGTTTTGGGTGAGTTTGTTTTATATATAAACATATTTAATATGTTGAAGTCGATGTACCGCATGTTGATTGCTGTGTACTATGGAATGGTCAGTTCACATTCTGGTTTATGTCATCCTTCAGCGTTAAGCAGGGCTGCGTTTTATTTTTTTTATTTTCATGTGTGATGAGCTTGGTAGCCTCTTATGCTGTTGCAAATGGAAAACATGGTGTACAATTTCAGCATTATGATTTCCAATTGTATACACTGTTATTTGCCGATAGCGTATCATTGCTCTCGGACACATTTCTTGGACTTCAGGATCAATTGACAGTTCTAAAATACGCAGTTGACAAGGCTCGTCATATGAACTATAACACCCAAGCTAAACTAATAGTGTTTAGGGGTGGTGGATGCCTAGCGAGACATGACCAATGGGTGATGGGACGAAAGCAGAACAACAAAAAGCCAAAAGCTACAAATATCTTGGGATGATTGTGTCTATATCACTTTGTTTCAATGTATCTCTTGCAGACAGCTCAAAAGCTGGTGTAATCCAGATAGTAAAGTTGTCAAGAAAATTAGAATGATTTTCTCCATACATAGTTTTCTAAATTTTAGACACACAAGTCTAAAAACACGGTGAGGTTCTGATGGCCACATATATTACAAATACAAAACATTAACACTTTTGCCCGTCCTCCTATAAGTTTTGGTTTGTGCGCCTGATGAAGGCTTTTTAGCCGAAAATTTGTGCCGTTTTACTTTCATTGTTTTGTAATTGTTTTGTCATATACGCGGCCATCAGAACCTCACCATGTTTTATACTTTTGCTTTAGTGCCGTGGCAGTCCCTTGTTTTAGACGTTAGACACACAATTTCAACCCATCCTCGTATATGGGGCAGAGCTTCAGGAAACAGAGGCATGTAATCCCATTTAAAAAGTACATACGCTTGCCATATTGAAATTTTTGAATGTGTCCATTCCAGCTCCCATCTGCACGGTTTATGGAGACACAGGAAGGTTTCCAATCCATGTCAACGCCAAAACAATATACGTAAAATACTGGTTCTCCCTGGAAAGCTTACATCATCATCGCTATGCAGAGACGGCGTGCGAGCTCATTTTAGCGGAGAATGAGTTGGGATGCGTGAACGGGGCCTCAAGAGTCAGAGTTGTTGAACGTGGCTTTCCTGGCATGTGGTTCTTGCAAGAAGTAATCTGTGTCAAGGTGTTCATAACACGTTTCTGGGAAGAATATAACCTGATACATGTGTTGTTTGCTTGCCCCAACTATGTAGCAATCCGAAGCAAATATTTAGACATAGATTAACAAATGAGGTGTATGGAAAACGTTCAAACAGAGTTTGCAAGTGATGACAGTCAAGTTACTTGAAGAATAGCAACGCATCTATATCACACACACACAGACACACGCACACACACACACAAACACACACACACACACACACACACACACACACACACACACACACACACTGTGAGAATAACATTGTGTACTCGAATGTAGTGTATTATAATGTGGTGCAATGTTATGTAATGCAGTGTGGCATAATTGTTGTACATTACAAGGAAATGAGATCATGAATCCCCATTGTGCGGGGCGGTAGCCTAGCAACCAAGTATGTGTCCTTTCCAAGTCCATACCTATTTCCAGAGGTTTTAGACAAGGTGATCCAATCGCAAGTTTTCTTTTTCTCATTGGTGCTCAAATTATGAATACCCTCTGTATTAAAAACGAACAAAACCGGGGAATAACAATTAAAGGAAAAGAGCATAATATAGCCCAGTATGCAGATGATACAGAATGTTTCATTGACGGTAGTGAAGGATCACTAAAAGCAACACTAGAAACATTGAAATACTTTAAAAGCATATCAGAGCTTTAAGTAAATATCGAAAAAACAAGATTGGTTTGGTTCGGATCTCTGAGTAATTCCAAGACTCAGATATGCACAAACTATAATTTAGATTGAATCAAGGTCTCTTTAAAGTTCTTGAGATTAAATTATCCGCCAATATATCGGATGTCCCTAAATTAAGCTATAAAGGACTAGTAGGCAAAGTAAAGAATATACTCAAAGCACGGAGAGAGGGAAACTTCACACTTATCAGGAAAGTCAAAATCATTAAGACACTAGCACTCTCTAAATTGACATTATCTGATGAACATTCATCGACCCCCTAGTAGTATACAAGTTGGGGCTGCCAGCTCACCCCTAATGAGGCAGCTGTTCACTTTTTAGAATTGATGGGGCGACTCATGCCTTTTTTAATCTGGAGGCAGGGAGAGGCATGCCACCGCTTGCAGCCCGCATGGCTGCGAAGCCAACAGGTGAAG
>JAWQFJ010003268.1:242192-255590 GCA_034096865.1 Theodoxus fluviatilis | reverse complement strand
AGAGGGAGAGACAGAGACTGGGAGAGAGAGACAGAGAGAACAAAACAAAGAAACAGACAGAAACAGAAACAGAGACAGACAGACAGACAGACAGACAGACATACAGACAGGCAGGCAGGCAGGCAGGCAGGCAGGCAGACAGACAGACAAAGAAAGTTATGCACACACACACACTTACACACACACACACACACACACACACACACACACACACACAAACACACACACACACACACACACACACAAACATACACACACACACACACACACACGCGCGCGCCCAGAGGGAAAGACACACATACACACGCACACACACACACACACACACACACACACACACACACACACACACACACCCAGAGGGAAAGACACACACACACATACACATACACACACGCACATACACACGCACATACACACACACACACTTACACACACATACACACACGCCCAGAGGGAAAGACACACACACTTACACACACACTTACACACACACACACACACACACGACACGAAGGACCAAATCCGTCCTGCACAGACTATGTACAAAACAGCACAGCAGTATGGACGTTCGCGCGAATGGAAAGCAGAGCGAGAACTACGATCCAGGTGAACCAGCTTGCAGTGAAACTGGTACAATTGCTCATTTTTCATGCTTGACCGGAACCTCCAGCCAGTGAACCAAAACAGGAGACAGTGGCGATAAAGTAAGATCACAGCAACCCCCAAACTGCTGACATGTCAGTGATATGGACAGGAGAGAATGCTTCGAGAATAAAAGGTCATTTCCTGACCGGAGTCGAGATGACAGTGACATGCGAGGTATCCAATTGGGCAGTGAGTTGAGAAAGGTGGTGTCATGACGCTTGGCTTCATAAGTGCCGTGAGGCCATCATCGCTATGGCCAGAACTGATCTGAGATTACCGTACCTCGACCACGTCTTCTGTCGCTGTAGCGGCATTGCCGCTTGACGATGCGTGAGACGAGATTGAAATCTGCAACACGCAAAACATTTCAGCGATTCTGCCTCCCAAAACCACATCCCCTCTTTTCCCCCCTTCATTCTGCAAGCCCCCCTCCCATTCCTTCCTCCTCTAGACAACCAGTCCCACCCCTCCCTCTCTTTCCACACACACCCCCCCCCCCCCCGCCCTGACATTACCCCACCCCACCCCCTCCGGAAGCATCCCATTTCATCTTTCCTGTCTCCGAGCACTGCTCCTCACAATGCCCGGAGCTTATTTCCTATGTGGCTTAAAGGAGTTTACTCCAGCACCGCCCATCAACACACGCACGGACACTCACGCACGTGCACAAACACTCACATTCTCTCGCACTCTCTCGGAGACCCATGCGACTCTTCAACTAGCAGACAGATGCTCAGTGTGGTTTGCTGAAAAACCTGGATTGTGGTGAACGTGATTGCACTGGGCGGATCCTCCCACCCCACACCCTCTTATAAAAGCAATAAACCATTGTTATATATCATCTGATATAATCCCGTGCAGGCATGCATGTTTTCACAAATACACGTCAATGACTGCCAACAAGGTTGACAAGGAGATTGAAATCTCGTGCACGTATCTCTGTCGACAACGCACACCACCCTCCATCCCACAGTAAAAAGCTTCATCGTGCATTTGTTGATATTCACGCAGATCCACACGCACGAAAACTCTCTTATGAAGACATGAGTACAAAAAAACAACCATTCACGTAAAATGCCAACCGTCCGCAATGAGGTATATATGTACTTTGCTTTGTTTCGGTCATCCTCATCCTTACTTTCTTCTTCTTCTTCTTCTTCTTCTTCTTCTTCTTCTTCTTCTTCTTCTTCTTCTTCTTCTTCTTCTTCTTCTTCTTCTTCTTCTTCTTCTTCTTCTTCTTCTTCTTCTTCTTCTTCTTCTTCTTCTTCTTCCTGCTCGTGCTGGTGTGTCTCCTTCCCTAAGTCCTTCCGTCCTTTCTTCCTTTCTTCCCTCCCTGTCTCCTTCGCGCATTCCGGAAATGATTCGAAAGAAGGGGGAAAATGAACGAGTTTTACAAACGACTCGAGCTGCTGCGATGGGAGGGAGATACTTCAGACGGGAAGGCAGCCTATCCGCCCATCTTCCCTTCACCCGACTTTGTAGGCAATTTAGCGGAAGAGGCGAAAGATGCTTGGCCAGAGAAGGGTGCCGTGTGGGGTAACGAGGAGCGATGGGCGTGATACAGGCAGGAGGGAAACTTCTTTCCTCCTTGTCTCCAGATGTCTGCGGGTTCCAAGCCTGCGCTCCATTAGCGAGTTAAACGATCGAATGAGTGCCCTGTGTGCCAGCTGTCCCGCGCGCAGCTTCACTGCGCAGCCCGCGGACAGGAAAGCGGATGTGATGTCATGAGGCGACCATGCACACGTCCTTAGTTAAAAAGGCTCTTTCGAAGAGGAGTCCTTGTAAGGATGTCTCGAGGGAGGAAAGATTCCGGCGTCATGCGATATGATTGCGCTCTTGAGAGAAGATGGCTTTCCCTTGCACATCTGTTTTCTTCTGTCCCTGTCATTTGCATTTCGTCATTGCTCACGGCGAAAGGCAACCGCTAGCACACTCAAAACTTCCTGCTGCTCCGTTTTTTAAATAAATCCCAAGATCCCGCAGGGACCGCTGCAAAATGGCTAATACACGATAAAGACAACGTAATGCTTCAGCTGTGATATATGTTATGCAGTTTGGGGGGCTAAGATAAACATCTTCACCCACCGCACAAGCAAAGCACAAAATAATGGGAACGCAGGCAGACGAATCGACGTCGTTTTAAATGATTTCCATTGACATGAGTGCTAACGCATAAGTGTATAGTTGGAATGTGTTTTTTGTGTGGAAATAATGAGCTAACAGCTCAATTAAAATGAACGAACAGACCGTTTTTATTGTTGCTGTTATCGTCGTCGTTGTCGTTGTCGTTGTCGTCGTCGACGTAAAAAAACAACATTATTTTGAACAACCAAAGGAGCCACGAGAAACGACAAAAAGCTACTCGAGAAAGAGAGAGAGAAAAAGGTCATGTCATTTGCACAGCTGAATAAAGCAAGCGTGCGTGCAGACAGGGTGGGGGATGTTTACGTCTGTCTGACAGTTATTCATCCTCCTCCTGGCATGAAAAGTGCATCGTTCATTTTTCAAACGCGGCAAAAATGTTGCTAAACCCGTCCAGCAGCTGCATCCCCGGTGAAAGTTTTGGCATAGGAATCCATTTTTATTTTATCCTCTGCTCGCCAGACGTGAATGCACGATGTAATACAATATTTTATACATCCACTTGCGCTTTTAGTGCAGCAAAATGCCCCCTCGTGACAGACGTACCATTTCGACAGCAGGACAATAATGTGCATTCAGTTGTCATACCCATTCATCGCTCCTTCCTTCACATCCATTACTCTCTCTTCATTCATCTCTCTTTTCTCTCTCTTCGTCGCTTCCTCCCTCACATTTATCTCTCTCTTCTCTCTCTCTCTCACCCATGCATCGATCCATTCATTCATCGAACTATCCATCCATCCATCCACCCATCATCAATCCATCCACCCACCCACTCATCTATCCATCCAATACTTATCAAAGCTCTTTTTAATCTTAAGTTTCACACAGTTATCTTTTCTCTGGCCCAAAAGTCCTCGCTGCCCCAACCCAAGTTACGGTCACATTGGGGACACCAGAGAAAGTCTGAGACTTTCCATTTGGTCTCTCGTCATGCACCACACTATTAGTCTCGCCACAGATCGTTCTCACGCTACGTCTCTCTCCCTTTGGCTGGCGCTCCAGTCAAGTCAAAGATGACTGCATCCTTGAACTCAGAGTAGGGGATGCAGGTGTGAGGCTAATTGTACTCAAAGGTCACCTCTGGTGACACTCAGACGGACTAATATTTCGTCCAAACTTGACAAACGTTTTTCAGGCCACATCGGTCATGGAAGTACGACCACTTCTAAGCATCGAAACAGGATCGATTTGGTTTTGCCAAATGCGACTCATTTCTTAGACGGTACATTTGAACAAAACTTTGAAAACCAAAACAGGAAAAAAGGTGCTACTGCATCAAATTCGTGGCTCAGACATACGGTCTGTAAACCTTCTCCAATAACTACAAATATCAAAATCGGGACTTGACCTATACATGTATTTTTGCCGTGAAATGTCAAGGCCAGTTACGCTGCAAGTGTACTGTTCATCAGGGACAATTCTTTTGACGTGCACACGCAGCAGGTGTTCATAATCACTCAAACATGCACGTGTATAGGCATATATTCGCACGCACGCATGCACACACACACACACACACACACACAAACACACACACACACACGCTAAAGCACGCACACTCACGCATGCAAGCATGCACGCACACAAATACGAACACAAACACGCACACATGTCACCCAAAGTAGAGTGCGTGCATATACATGTATCCGTACGCTCAAGAAAGCACACAGCGGAGACTACGTAATCTCTCCTCATTGATAACCTCCGTAAGGCCGCGGGAGTTCTTCCTGGTTCCAGGAACGCGAGTCACACGCGTCCCTGGACGCCTACGTCCATCTCTCTGAATCGCCTTCAGTTCACCAAAGGAATGAATAATGAACGAACGAACGAATGAATGAGTTGAAGTATTCGACCTTTTACTTTGTAAAGCCATTAATCATACATTTATTACAGCTGATTACGAGCAAGTTATGTCTTGATTTCCCCATTGATTCGTGTGCTTTTTTAAATATACAAATCGCGTAGGGAGACACAGTGGGTCTTTTCTAACCCCCAAACCGACGGGAGGATCACTTCACCGAAGTAACGTGGAACCAGGCATATTCATTTAGGACAGCACATACACATGTACCCAAAGAGACGAAATATTCGTTCACGTTCCTCACAAGCAAGATCCTTCAGCAGAAACAACTATTATCACAGTTACGTGTATGTGGTTGTTCTTTGCTGTCAATGGCGTAAGCGCGCCTTATGCATTTGCACATGCACGATCCGCTTTATTTTCCAGTCTGAGGACGACAAGCTGGGGGAAAGCGAGACGGACACGGCTTTCCCGACAGGACGGCCTTTATGGGAAGGGAGAGGAGGGCATGGATCAAGGCGGACACAGTCAGGACCATGGACAGGAACAGGACAGTGAAGTATACAGAGATGCCTCCTCAGCCAATCCAAGACGACCGCCCTTCCTTCAGAATGACACATAGACGCAGGACATGAGAACAAACACGCACGTCAAAACTGGCACTCTGAGCCATGTGCAAGTATGCACATGTACACATTCATGTGTGCACGCACGCACGCGTACATATATACAAACCATATATCCACACAAATGCGCACGCACGCACGCACACACACATACACACACACATACGCACGCACATACACACACACCACCCACCCTTCATAAAAATGAATCTATCCAAACATCCTCTCTGACTGCATGTGTGTGCGTACTAGCGTGTAGGCGTATGTTTGTGTATGAGTCTTTGAGACGACGACTGTTTCTGTTTCTGCCTCTTTCTTTGTCCCTGTTTGGTTGTGTGTTCATCTGTGTCCGTCTGTCAATGCCTGCTTCCTCCCTCTCCCCTTCTCTATCTCTCGATCTGTCTCTGTCTCTCTGTCTCTGTCTCTGTCTCTCTCTCTCTCTCTCTCTCTCTCTCTCTCTCTCTCTCTCTGTGTGCGTACGTGTCTGTGTGTCCGTCTATCAATGCCTGCTCCCCCCCTCTCCCCTTCTCTATCTCTCTGTCTCTGTCTCTCTGTCTCTTTCTCTCTGTCTTTGTCTCTCTGTCTCTCTGTCTTTGTCTGTCTGTCTGTCTGTCTGTCTCTCTCTCTCTCTCTCTCTCTCTCTTTCTCTGTGTGTGCGTACGTGTCTGTGTGTCCGTCTGTATCTCTCTCTCTCTCTCTCTCTCCAATTAATCTACGTGGCATAAACAGCTGATGTCAGACGGGGGACTGTGGAGGGGAGGGACAGGAGGACGGGGGGAGGGTAAAGGAGGAGGGAAAGGATTTACACAGCAGGTTGAGCAAGCTGTACCTGCAAACTTTGCCTGCTTCAAGCAGAAAGCCCTGTCGTATCCTCGACACACGAGTTAGTTTGCACAGACGACCAAGATCCCACTTCTGTTTAAAGACCACGCGTACGTGGACGAATCAATACTCTCATTCGCTATTCCCTGGACCTTTCCGAATCCCCAACTTCGGGAACGAACTCAGCTAGGAGCATTTTTCATTTAAGGCGCCGAGTTTAAAGATGACTCTTCCCATGATGCATATTCTTCTATATTTATCTTCGGTCTACATTCTGTCTGTATGTGTTGATTCTCACATTTTCCTAACACGCCTGAGCTCTTCAATCCAGCAAAACAGGTTTCGGTCGTCACGCAAAGGTTGGTCGTTGACGAACGAGATGAAAAATCACTTCATATTTATAAAGGTCCATTTCATGGGTACGTCCACACATGTACCCAAAAGCCATGCACACCCACTTCGAAGGTCCTGCAAATGAGGTCTGCCAGAGGTAGATGCAGGTAATTACAGACATCAAGGAAGACAGCAATGACGACCGTGGTGACCGTGAGGTGGAAGGAGAGTTGGAGTGACGTCACACGAAAGCTGGTGTGAGGGGAGGGCTGGCTGACAGCAACATCCACCATGATAAAATCGATGCCTCACCTCACCGGCACGTGCCACTCATTCGTCAGCCAAGCCTCTCTCTCTCTCTCTCTCTCTCTCTCTCTCTCTCTCTCTCTCTCTCTCTCTCTCTCTCTCTCTCTCTCTCTCTCTCACACACACACACACACACACACACACACACACACACACACACACACACACACACACACACACACACACACACACACACACACACACACACACACACACACACACACACACACACACGCGCATTTACAAAACCATTTTTTAACGTTTGAGTCGTCAGCCTTAAAGTCTCTCTCTCTCTCTCTCTCTCTCTCTCTCTCTCTCTCTCTCTCTCTCTCTCTCTCTCTCTCTCTCTCTCTCTCCCCCCCCCCCCCCCTCTCTCTCTCTCTCTCTCTCTCTCCGCTACGCTCACCCCATCTCTTCTTTATTTCACTCTGTGTGTCATGTGTCATCACGAACAGCTCCAATCGACACCTCTTCCCCAGTCTACGTCTCGCAGTCACTCTTAATTACCACTCCCAGTCTCTAAACCCACAGTGTGTTATTTTTAAAATCGATGTTGACGAGGGGTCTGAACTGTGACGCAATTTTGGGCTGGGTGACAAAACGCATAAAGCGCGGGAACACGAAAACCGTAAACACTAAACAGGCTCCTTTTTGAGGCAGGGCTTAAAATAGCCACCGTTTTGGGCGGGGTGGTTTCTGTGACAAGCATACCTGCTCTGCTTGAGTCAGTATCGTGACTGTCACCCACATTTATCGCCTAGTTCGTCCTGCCTTTCTCGTGCTGACCTATACGCTCTATCACTCCCAAAATTGAAAACATCAACTTGTTTTGAATTCAGTGAAGCGCACGACACAGCGATCACAAGTTTTGCACAGGCGTCAGCGACATTGGATTTTCTGTATCAAACTTGAGAATACAACAGTTTAAAAATTGCTTCGACATGTAAAAATAAACACGACAGCCTCCAAGGCGTTAGCACCGAAAAGCATGTCTCGTCTCACTTACACATAGCAGCTTTGGTGACTACATTGATACCATGATGTCATCCTAGTACGACGTGTTATTTATGCAAATCATTCATTGATAAACCATGCGATAAACTGATGCTCTTGACCAACTATCACTACAGACTAAATATCACTTTTGACCAAAATATTGCACTAATACTTCCCTTAATCGAGGTTTTCCACTTAACATCACACACAGAACCCAGGAATGAAGCAATTCGCAATGATCAATACTCGCCATGTAACAATTAGTTCAACATATATCCTACTTGGTTTTCAAGTGTTGTTGTGAGCAACGGATGTCTACCAGACACACAAAAAATCGGTAAAGAAACAATTACCCCGCCTCGGAAAGAAAACCCAACAGTAACAAACCTAGGAGCATGACTTCACTGGTACAACGTAAAACAAGAATGAATGAATGAATGAACGAATGAATGAATGAATGATGATGATGATGATGATGATGATGATGATGATGATGATGATGATGATGATGATGATGACGACTTAAGATGACAATGGCAATGAAACTTGAGAAGGACGCAGACGGCTACCACTATCACCAATTACAAGGCACTACCTCAACAAGGACACAGACACCAAGCAGATACTCACAGACATTGTCCTCGTTCTTGTCGCTGTCGTTGGAGTCCGACCTCTCGTCTCTCTCGTCGTCGCCGGCAGCGTCGTCGTCGTCTGTCTGGAGGTCACGTAATTCCTGCAGGTTGGAGGGGAGGGAAGGGGGTTCAGGAGGGGGTGGGGGGTCTCTGTCCGAAGGGGGTGTATCGCCCCCGGCAATGTCCTCACTCAGTCCAGAATCGCTGGAGCCCTTGTCGAGAAATTTCTTGAGGCTGGCGGGGGAGGGGGATGGACTGAAACGGACGTTGTCGTAGGGATCCTCCTCGTCTTCAGAACTCTCTGTGGAATCCAGGGGTCTGGAGACCAGGGCGTTGATGGTCCAGTTCTCGTAGCTGACCACCCTCGGCCTCTTCTTCTTCACCTTGGCGTACACAGGCTCCTGGTCGCTGGTCTTGGGCTTGGTAGCTCCTGCCAATTTCTTCCTCAGCACCACGTCCTCTTGGTCCCTCACCTCGCCGTCGCTGAAGCTTCTCCGCTCTATGACCGGCGAGTTCTCTAGACTCAGATCCACGTTCGACAGCAACGAGTAGGGATCCTTATCCAGATCCTCAACTGACAGTCGGGATGATGCCATTTCTGTGTTCTCGTAGTCCACTGGGGGGGAGGACGGGTAGGGGCCGGAGCTGTCACCTGGGATGAATGAAGTGGGGGTAGAGTCGGGTATGCGTCTGTAGGTGCCGTGAAGTGTCGTGGCCCCATACCCGTCCGCCTCCAAACCCTTTCGCTCTGCTTTGCGCCCAGAGAACTTCTTCATTTCCGTGTCAAGATGCACGCCGCCGCAGCGAGTGGGTTCGGGTGCGCTTCGCACCTCGGTTTTGTTCGCCGACTCGGGGTGCGGCTGTGCTTGCGGTTGAGATTGGGGGTGCTTGTCGGGGTGGGGGGCACAGGGTCGGGTGGAAGCTGCGCCGTGACTGGTGGCTTGAGGGAGAGGGTGAAAGGTGACCAGCCGATGTCCACCGCCTTGACCGATGTCCTGACGAGCCGCGGGCTGACTGTGGCTAGGCTCTCGGCCCTGCTTTCCGGCCTGGCTGCCTGCCTGCCCGGGGGTAGCGCTGTGGCCCGAGGGGTTAGGGAAAGCGTGAGGAGGAGTAGGCCGGCTGTCCGGGTCGCCCTCGCGTGTAGCACTGTCTCCACATCCGGTGGGATCCTCCCCTCCCCTCTTCCCCCCCCAGCTTTCTAGCCTCGACTCCGCTCCGGAGCTCTGGCTGGTTTCCGGTCCGGTTGTAGGTGTTGTTGTTGCGTGCGAGAGGCAGTCAGAGTAGTCCGTCTCAGACCCCTGGCTGTCTCTATTATTTCTCTCCGTCGATGGCGACGACTGCTGACCAGCTCCCGATGTCGCTACACCCACCGCCAGCGCAGCCGCGTTTCCAGCGAAGCGATGTATTCCTTTCTCCGCCATTCTATCCGCTCGTCTGTCTACTCGATCGACGGGAACTGCGTTGTAAGAGCTGCAGGCTGACGTCACACTCCTGCTCTTGTCGCCCCACTGCACATCATGAGGCGAGTAGTCAGCGGAAATCGCTGGGCCAGCGCCGGGAGAGTCGCGTGGCTTGCAGAGCGAGGCTGAGCTGTTCTCCCCGAACGCGTGCTCGTTGTTGACAGCGGGTCGAGCAGCGCTCAGTGCGCCGGGAACTGATCTCTCCTCCTCCCTCCCCACGCCAGTAGCAGCAGTAGCAGTCTCTGCTGAGTTCCTCCCGTCTCTGTCCTTCCTGGGCGAGACTGGCGGACGTTTGCGAGGGGCGGGGACGGGTTTGGGAGGTTTGCGAGGGCGAGGCACAGTCTGAGACTGTACAACGTCCGAGCGCGGTGGAGCTGGAAACACGGGCAGGTTAGCAGGCACCGACATTTGCACGTAATCCGGTGGTACGCCTCGGGGCCTTGCGCTGCTCACAGAGCAGGTGGAAGGTGGGTAGGTGCTGGAGGTAGCAGGTGCTGAGAAAGGGACGACCACAACGTCGCCGTAGATTCGCGTGTCGATTTCTGATATCGAGCGTCTGAACTTCGCGTCCGCTTGATTGGGCTGCGACCCGACTGACTGAGGGCTGCTTCCCTCGTGCGGCGCGGGATCATGAAAGCGGGACGAGTTGTCTGCCCCTGTCAGGGTGGCCCGGGGCACACCTGTTCCGTGTGGCACGCCTTCCGTGACGTCAGTGTGTTTATGATAGGTTGAGCCAACCGCAGGGGGAAGGCAGAACTCTTCATGGAAATCCGACCTCCTCGACTTGGGGGCGGGGACCGGGGCTTGTGCAGGAAAAAACGTGGGAAATTCGGTTCCAAGTTGGCGTCGGTCCACAGCGGGCCTGGCTGAATCGGCAACTAGAGGCCAGGCGAAAATTTCCTCGTAGTGCGGACGCTGGCTGGGCGCTCCAGTCTGCCGGATAGGGGGTCGAGGGGGTGAGACGGTTTTTCCTGCGTCTTTCTGAAGAGTGGCAGCAAAGTCTGGTAGCCTGCCATGTCTGTCCGTCTGGATGGTAACCTCCTTACGGAGTGCCGAGAGAGAGAAGACGGAAGGATGAGGAGGGTATATCAAGGCGTAGTCTTTCTTGACTCCACTCTCCTTCTCCAAGGTCTCGCTCGACTGCTTAGGGCAGTCTTGCTCGCGAGTCTTCTGACCAATGGGACTTATGCGGTCCTGCAGTTGTTCGTCGTAGTTTCCTCTGTCGTCAACAGCGATGTCTTTCGTCTCTGGTTTATCGCTGCAGACTTCTCTGTCCGGACTGCAGGCCTTGGGCGACGACTGTCCGCTGTATCCTTGGTCAGGGCTTCCACCCTCTGCAGAGCCTGGCTGTCTGGCCCTCTCTCCACTGGGACTTCCAGAGCGGGGAGAGAGTCCGTCCTTGCTGCGCTTGAGATTGTTCTGGGCGATGGCAGCCAACCTGGCCTGGACATCGGACCTGTCTCCGATTATCTTGGGACTGTTGGACCTCTCTTTCAAAACCCTGGGACTGTCGGATCCTTCTCCCTGCACTTTGGGACTGTTCGACCGTGAGGATGACGTGGAGGCTCCTCCTTGGCCTCCAGGGTTGTTCATCGTCCCTATAGGGGAGGGCTCTTTTTCCCGTCCGACTCCCTCCTCTCTCCTACTGCTGCCCAGCAGTGGGGATGAGGTTTCTGGCTGGAGGGAAGCCTCGGGGTCGGGCTTGTTGTTCTGAGTGTTGCGAAGAGACCTGGGCAGGTCTGGACGAGGGGGAAGGGGTCTGGCCATCTTCTGTAGCTGCAGGACCGATGCCAGCTCCGACTGCAGCTTCTGCATGTCTTTCTTTGCCTTGGGGCTGTCAGGTTGGGAAGGCGAACGCTGGTTGTCTTTCTCTCTGGAAGGGACATCAGGGCTTTGAGAAGAAGACGAGGAGAGGGAAGATACATCCTGAGAGTTGATCATCCTTGCACCGTTCTCAGATAGCTCTTCGATTTCCCCACCAGGGTTCGCTCTCTGCGCCGGAAGAGAGGATGCATCATCTTTGGTAACGGGCTTAGGGCCAAGTATTGGCGGGAGCTCTCTCTTCCCAGGCTTTCCCCCGCGGTTTTTGGCCTTGCCAACAGGTGGCACCTCTTTCTCGTCGCTGGAATTATCTCCCCTTGGGGGCGATGGGCTGTGCTTGGCTTTTCTTCTGCCGAAAAACCCAGGCTTCTCGTTTTTTCCTGGAGCGTTGGCTTTCTGCTCGTTGGAGTTAATCCCCCCTTTTGTCTCGAGCTCTTTCCCAAGTTCCGCCAACTGCTGAAGCAGATCGCGTAACATGCGCTCGCGAGTTATCTCCTCCTGCAACTTCGAGATGCGTGTATCGCAGGTCTCCAGACGACATTGAATCTCTTCTTGAGACACGTGGAGCGGGGCGGATGAGGACTGGAGGAGGAGAGTGAGAGGTGAAAGGTCAGGGGGTGGATGGTCGGGGTGTTGCACCCGCCACGAGGAGAGGAATGCTTCCACGAGTTCCATCATTCCAGAATGACACCAGCGTCTTGCTCCACAGACCTGAGATGCATGGCAGGCAGTGTCACCCACTTATAGCGCTATCGGTGCCTTCGGGGCTCATACATGTCACTGTGCAGACTTTGCCTTTGTGGTGGATCAGATGAGCTGAGGAAAGCAGGTTTGTCAGGTCAGATAAAGAAACACTCTAGTAATCAGTCTTTGATCACATCTAAGCACATTCTTCCTGGTGACTCATCTTACCGTTCCAAACGACAACCGATGAAGCTCACTTTCCCTCCAATGACAGATGCAAGCTGTAGACAGATAGCAGATAACTTAGAGATCTGATCATTGTAGTAAAACCGGTTCCAAAGTAATCCTCACCGCTTTGCGCTAAAGAGTTCCAGTGTAGATCTCCAGCCAAAATCAAGCTGAGCGATCCAGCCCGGAACCCAGCTACTAACTGTGCCCAGGAACTGTTCCATCAAGTAACCTTTCTCTGTCCGTATATCACTTGAAGTTTCGTGGTGATCTCAGGATTAGAATATGAGATGGTTTTTCGGCCCCTGCAAGGCAGTGTCGGCTAAGTTGGGACCTGCCAGTTCCATAGAGACACTGAATGCGCTGAGAAGGACTCTCCACAGTTACTGACCTACTGCATGTTTTCTTCGTCTCTCACATCAGTCCACTGGTACCTCACAAAAGACGTAGTTTTAGATGTACACCTGTTAAATGACATTGAACTTTTGGTGAAGTGAACCGACTGATTTATTGTTTTGAAAAGATTTGTCACAAATTGTGGTAATGCGCCGTACAAGGCACACCGTTTAGTCCCTGAAAGTTGTGAGGAAGACGAGAGAGCAGTGGAAGAGTGGTGGTGAAGGATTACGAAGGTTGGGGGTGGTGGGTAAGTGAGTTGATTGGGAATCTGGATCCGGAGACTGTGACAGAATCACTACAATGCCGACTCGTTCACAGGCTTGTTCCTCTGCACATCACATGTTGTATTCCATAATGCACATGACAGTGTTCACGTTTTTAACTATTTCAACTTCGTAACTACGACTACAATTAATTTTCACAAGAAAAATTCCTTGGATGCTTGTGTCACACCAATTTAGAATTCCGGGAAGGAGGAGGTCTCTGGTTTTTAAAAT
>JAWQFJ010003268.1:197192-234692 GCA_034096865.1 Theodoxus fluviatilis | reverse complement strand
CAGAGGCAGCACTGTCATTGAGAAAGCTCAGCTGCGCTGTTGCGTTAAGAAATGTCATTCCAGTGACCATACGCTGGTTGTAAGGTCAGCAGATAAACTTCTTAGGGAAGAACGGATCCTAGTTCACATATACCAGGTTGCTGTGCAAGTCGGACAATATTTACAACCGATATATTTCTAGATGAAACTCGTACCAGTGACTTAGTCGAGCAACGCTATACCCCTTATGCAATCTCACAAACAATGATATCCTACATGACACCTTCTTATGGACGATCGTTAAGTAAAAGGACATAAGACGAAACACTGCATGCGAGTAGAGGGAAATATTTTTAAAAAGGAGAGAGAGAGAGAGAGAGAGAGAGAGAGAGAGAGGGGGGGGGGGGAAAGAGAGAGAGAGAGAGAGAGAGAGAGAGAGAGAGAGAGAGAGAGAGAGAGAGAGAGAGAGAGAGAGAGAGAGAGAGAGATCCTGGCAACGGGATGGAAATATGGAAGAAGTGGTTAGAGGAATGTAGGACTAGAGAAACGGTCCGAACGGAAAGGTTATTACGGATTGTTGTAGATGAAAGGTTTCGTCCTTTTTGACATTATATTTATCGTGTTGATTGCATTTTGAAGCTAGCGTTACCAAGTCAGGCTTGAGTCAAAAGACACCTCACTTCTTGCCTATCCACACTAGTCATTCTTCGTCAGTAAAGTGCTTTTGATTAGCAACAGCGTGCATCAAACATAAACTAAACAAGTCGTCGCAAAGTAGCGTGATTGACATCGAAGCAGATGCTTGTAAGTTTTTCAATCGTTTTAATATAATCAGAATTCCTTTTATCCGCAAACAACCCCTGTCGATAGACTAGTACGGAACACACATTTGTTCCGCACTTGCACCAAAGAGGGAAAGAAAGAACAGCGCAGCATTGCTGAATACGCCTCCCAAACTGCCCAACCTACGTTGTAGTTGTACTTAGGAACATTGTGGACAAAAGTGTCCATCTAACCTTGTACTTGAGTACACTGTGGACCAAACTGCCCATCCTACCTTGTATTTGTACTTGAGTACAAATGTGGACCAAACTGCCCATCCTGCCTTGTTTTACTTGAGTACACTGTGGACCAAACTGCTCATCCTACCTTGTATCTGTACTTGAGTACACTCTGGACCACACTGTCCATCCTGCCTTGTAGTTATACTTGAATACACTCTGGACCACACTGTCCATCCTGCCTTGTAGTTATACTTGAATACACTCTGGACCAAAGTGTCCATCTAACCTTGTACGTGAGTACATTGTGAACCAAACTGTCCATTATACCTACCTTGTAGTTGTACTTGAGTACACTATGGACCAAACTGCCCATCCTTATTGTTTTACTTGAGTACACTGTAGACCTAACTGTCCATCTAACCTTGTACTTGAGTTCATTGTGAACCAAACTGTCCACCTAACCTTGTACTTGAGTAGTCTGTAGGCCAACCTGTCCATCCTACCTTGTAGTTGTACTTGAGCACACTCTGGACCACACTGTCCAATCTACCTTGTAGTTGCACTTGAGTACACTCTGGACCACACTGTCCATTCTATCTTGTAGTTGTACTTGAGTACACTCTGGACCACACTGTCCATTCTACCTTGTAGTTGTACTTGAGTACACTCTGAACCACACTGTCCATTCTACATTGCAGTTGTACTTGAGTACACTGCGGACCAAACTGCCCAACTTGCTTTACAGTTGTACTTGAGTACACTGAAGACCAAACTGTCCATCCTGCCTTGTAGTTGTACTTGAGTACACTGCGGACCAACTGCCCAACCTGCATTGTAGTTGTACTTGAGAACACTGCGGACCAAACTGCCCACCCCTACCGTGTAGTTGCACTTGAGTACACTATGGACCAAACTGTCCAATCTACCTTGTAGTTGTACTTTAGTACAGTGCGGACCAAACTGCTCATCCTACCTTGTATTTGTACTTGAATACACTCTGGACCAAAGTGTCTATCTAACCTTGTACGTGAGTACATTTTGAATGAACCAAACTGTCCTCATACCTACCTTGTAGATGTACTTGAGTACACTCTGGACCACACTGTCCATACTACCTTGTAGTTGTACTTTAGTACACTGCGGACCAAACTGTCCAACCTGCCTTGTAGTTGTACTTGAGTACACTGCGGACCAAACTGCCCATTCTACCTTGTAGTTGTACTTGAGTACACTGCGGACCAAACTGCCCATTCTACCTTGTAGTTGTACTTGAGTACACTGCGGACCAAACTGTCCAATCTACCTTGTAGTTGTACTTGAGTACACTGCGGACCAAACTGCCCAACCTGCATTGTAGTTATACTTGAGTACACTGCGGACCAAACTGTCCATCCTATACCAAACTGTCCAACCTGCCTTGTAGTTGCACTTGAGTACACTGCGGACCAAACTGCCCATTCTACCTTGTAGTTACACTTGAGTACACTGCGGACCAAACTGTCCATCCTACCTTGTAGTTGCACTTGAGTACACTGCGGACCAAACTGCCCATTCTACCTTGTAGTTGCACTTAAGTACACTGCGGACCAAACTGTCCATCCTATACCAAACTGCCCATCCTACCTTGTAGTTGCACTTGAGTACACTGCGGACCAAACTGACCGACGCACCTCGCACTCTTGCAGATCAAAAGTACATGTACTCGTGGAGTCTATACTACTCCTACAACAACCACAGACTTCCCGCAGTGGTCATCTGGTCAACTGACCACCATGTAGCGCGCTAATTTGCTCTGGCCACTCCGTTCTTTGCCCACCAGTTGTCAGTGCTCTCCAAGTGCAGCCAAACAATCTCAGCTGTGTGCTTGGCGTGGTGACTTCCCAGTCGGAAGGAAGAGGAAGAGATTAGGAGACGGGGCAGTGGGGGATTTGCAAATCCCTAGCTTGCCTGGAGGTGGTCCTCCATCATAAATGCTGAGCACAGCTTCTCTCATTAGCTTCTCCACCACCTCCTCCTGAGGATTTTATAATGAAGTTCTTAATTTTCTCGGGTGAGTACACAGGATCTTTCAGGATCAATGCATTCCATCGAAACAGTCAAAATCTCTTTAAAGCTGTTTTTCGTAAAATTAGCTCTGAGTCATAAAAAATTAACCCGCTTTTTACCAGGAGAGAGTAGTACATATTGTGATTAGGACAGCAATGCCTAGTATCCAACAATAATGCCTTTAAAACAAAAGTATCATTTTTAATTCGTTGTTTCGCTTGGTGTCTGTACCTCCTCTGCAGTGTGCGTGTACTTAGGTCACAGCAGGAAGTCACCACTTCACGAGTATTTGCTAAAGTGATTACCGAGCTAAGAAGAGGCTGTGGTTTGCTTGCAGTGGTTTGTGCAGCACAACAATGTTTATTTTTCACACTTTTGTTTAAAGATTTGAATGCGGCACGCAGAACTCACGAAAGTAAAATGTATTGTGGATAAAAACGACAAAAAGTCAGCTCCCTATTGCTGTATTTTCATAAATGAACAGTATTTTCTGTCGTCTTTCTTCTTTTACCCCCAGTCTTAAACCATTTTATCACCAGTCAAAACATTTCCCGGTATTCATTAACGCTGTAATAAAGTCTCGTTCAGAACGTTTATCAGAAGCGAGACACCATCAATATTCTTCCAACAGTATTTCATTTGTTCTCGTCTACTTCTTACTCTCAGCTTTCCTGAAGCGTTTAGTAATGAAAATGAAGACAGTCTCATTAAGGGCAAAATCTAGGTTTGATCACAAAACCAAGACGTAGGTTACTCCGCTCAAGGATTGGGAGCACCCTTGTAGGATACACTTCGAATATTTGCCCATTTCAAGATGACCCAGACGTCTGCCCTTTGAAATCAAGTGTAGTTGAGAATTACACAGAGAAATGCAGGAAAACAGGCAAGCGTTGTGGCAGTGTTGAATCTGTTGGTGTTCCTTGGAATCTCCCGTTGAGAAGCTTGTTAGCCTCAACACGTAATAAACGTTTGTGCAAAAAAGAGTCCTCCAAGCAGAGCTGAGGACAGTCTGGTTGACCTGGGGAGAGGCGAAGAGGGCAGCCCAAGACAGACAGAGGTGGAGACTTGCAGTGAAGGCTGTGCTCCGACCGAAGCGAAGAGGACCAAGTGTCTAAAGTAAGTGCAAAAAAGAGTGTTCATTCAAGATGTTGGTTGCGACAGTGGAATATTTAGGTATGCTTAAAAAGAACATGATGTTAGCTTCAACTAGGGGTTGTGGTATTAAATCTGACATCGTAATAGTGTAGTAGGAACACTACAGATATATGAGCCGAAGCTTGTCTACTAAATCATTTCAATGGGCTTTCCACTCTCCTTTCTCCGTCAACAAAATACGCAATACGCGTTTTGTTTACTTTAGATAACCGAGGAACTTTCAGGTCGATGACCGCAAGAGCTAGAACAGAATAAAAATGAACTAAACGTTACGACTTATCAGCCATTGTGGGCTGTGTTTGGCAGTCTACCTCAAAATTCACAACAGGTGGTTAGAGCAATATAAGGTCAAATTTCGATTTCCCAAGATATTCGACTTTTATGATTCACTCAGGGACACGCAATCTTTATATTCAGCCCAAAGGGGAAACACAAGCTCGAAGGTTCAGAATAAAGTGAGATAGGTTGAAGTTGTTTTCTTCCCACTTCACCTTTTAAATACTCTCCGTCTGACCATCTGACGCATCTCAAATATTACATCTCGCATCTCTCCAGATATTGAGTTCCAGCCATCAGGACAAATCAGGAACGGATCTGGTCAGGCGAAGAATGCTACGGGAAGTGGAGATTCCCCAAACCCCTGGTTTGAGCAACAGCTGGCCCGATGGAGGACTGCGTTCCTAGCTGACTGTGCCTGTGAGAGGGCGGCACCAGTGCCCCTGGCCGCCGTAAAATCGAAATAGCGACCTTGTCGGGCTCAGCCCACGTTGAGTTATGGCCGTCACAGCGTCACATGCTGTTTACATTTCGGCGCTTGGAGTGACAGCAAGGGTAGAGAGAGCCCTTCGCTTGCTGTATCAGTAACGGGATGTGTGGGTCTCTCTAGTGATCTACCTGTAGAATGTTGAAAACGTCTCTTTAAACCAGACGTTACGAACGAACGAACGAACGAACAGATATCTGTCACTGTTACAATGTCTTTCATCCCATGACTGAAGATAACAATCACACATTCTTTGTTTCAGTTATTTTAGAAAACTCCTTTCGTTACCTACGCCACCATTCAACCATACATATGCAAAACCCAGTTTAGACAAAGTATATTTCACCATACAAACCCAGTTTTTGTTTTCAGGAATATTGAAATTGAGTAGCATAGCATATGCCTGTTTAGGTAATCTTAGTTGTGACATTCTTGACAATCTTAACCAATATTTAATAACTCTGATAGTACTATTAATAACAAGTGGGAATCTACCAAGGTCGCCGTATATGAAGTGGTGAGGTGCCTTAGAATTGAGCCCGAGAAACCTCTTGCATGCGAACACATGTACTCTTTCGATTGATATTTGGTTTTTAAGACCCCATATTTCGGCACCGTATAACNNNTAAAGGCAAATATTTTCGTGCCGAACCCTTGTATTTGCTGCATATAAAGCGATAAACTTTCGAATTGAAAAAAAATACTAGTGATTTATTATATGCAAAGCAGTCTTCTGAAAACTTTGACTTGCAATCATCCCCTTCTGCCTACCCCAGGAACAATGTACGTGTCATCGTTTCCCATTTGTAAGAAGTACTGCGACCTTTTGTAGTGTCGATGCCGAGGGAGGGGCACATCACTGATTGCAGTGTACTGTTGGTCTGCGTGCGCGGAACAAACGATGAAAAAAAAAGTTTGTCTGCATTGTCATTTGCCTGTCGCCAGCTTTTGGGAATTCCTCACGCCTATGATATCGCCCGGGGTATGTATTTAGTGATGTGCTGCACTACCTTGTAGAGAGACTCATTTCACTTTTGACAATGACTTATGGAGATCCCCTAATAGCAGGAACCATCAAACTTTCAGGCTGTGCTTTGTTTATACAAGAGCAGCACCGTGCGGTCCTTCGTGTGTGGTTAAAAACCCTAGGGCCTCGTTGCATAGGGGGGGGGGGCGGCGAGGATCTTGCGAGGAATAGGCCGGTGTGGAGCATGTGTCAACTTTTTGATTGCTGTCATACTGCTTTTTCATCATGTTGACACATGTTGACCCAAGTGCTATTCCTCACAGCTCTTGGATTTCTCCGTTTATGCAAAAACGCACAAAATCCCCCGTTGCTGTTATGACAACTGTGACAACTTTGGAGGGGGACACTCCCGACTGTGTATGTTTGCAGGACAAGAACCGCGTGGTCATTTTGGCAGTAGTTCCCCTGCTGCCCAGAGTCCACTATCCAGACTGACGTGGTCATGTTGCCCGCGCATAACAGAATCGAACAGACGAGACTGGCTGTGCTCAAGGCCGCACACAAAATGTTGACCCTGTCACGGCAATAGTAGGTAAACATGAAGGCAGCAGATTTGTCACCACATTATTAATACTTTCTTCTTTGTTGACCTTCCCGAGCATTCCGCTTGGAATGCCTCCCGGCCTCTTCACAGGCTAAACATTTCTCTCTAAACTCGCACAAATAATCCCTCTCAGGAGTGTATGTCCAATTACATCCTGGCATTGCGTGCACGTTACTTATCAAAATAACTACGTCGGCAGGCCGTGGAATGAAGGAAGACTGTCCAAATGCCGCTTGGGGCAAGAGGATGGTGGAATAGAGTGAAAGCAAGGTGAGCTGTTTTTCGTATCTTTTAAAAATCCCTTGGCACGCTAGAGTTCAAGCAATGCCACAAAGCAAGGGAAAGAATGAATTAATGACAATACGCAATGTTGCTGCTTTTAAGCGTGAAGAGCTAGTAACCTTATATCTTAACTATTTTAGGACGATGATTATAAAGACATAGCAAATGCAAGCGAATTTAAACTAAATAAGCATCTTGGTGTGTGCGTTCCGAGTACCGTGTATTTCTGCTCCATCGAGTCACGTAAACGAATGGCCAAGATGATTCAGGTGCTTCACCAGACGCGTGTACCATTGCTGTGGAGTCTGAGAGAGGGATTCGTGGTAGAGGGGGGATCGAGCAGATCTTCACTGTTAAAAACGACATCACCCAACCCCACAGCAGTCCATACCTTGTACTGAGAACCGTGGGATCACGGATGAGATGATAGCACAGTGCTGTTTGCCCAAAAGAAGTCTAGAAAGACTCTGCAATGGGGGCTTGGGCTTGCTCGAAAATCATGTCAGGATAACAACGTAGGCGATGGATGATGGATGGATGGATGGATGGATGGATGGATGGATGGATGGATGGATGGATGGATGGATGGATGGATGATGGATGGATGGATGGATGGATGGATGGATGGATGGATGGATGGATGGATGATGGAGATGGATGGATGGATGGATGGATGGATGGATGGATGGATGGATGGATGGATGGATGGATGGATGGATGGATGGATGGATGGATGGATGGATGGATGGATGGATGGATGGATGGATGGATGGATGGATGGATGGATGGATGGATGGATGGATGGATGGATGGATGGATGGATGGATGGATGGTGGATGGTGGATGGATGGAGGATGGTGGATGGTGGATGGATGGATGGATGGATGGATGGTATGGAATATGGATGGATGGATGCTAAGATTATCAAACCGTGTAGTTATACATGTTTAGCCCACCACCTTAAATAAAAATAACATCAACTTTTAAGCGAAATGCATTTTAACAAATTGCAACAGTGGATTCCAGCACGATTTACCCAGTTATACATTACGGCACACTCCATTTTTGCTTACATTAAGAGGCACATCGCTGAACCTTTGAAATAGATCTGGAGTCTCCTTACTGCCCATCAGCCCGCGTGACAATGTAAGATCTTCGATCCAAAAATTCACAAGAGACTGTTAAGAGCAGAAATTCAAGTCTCAATCCTCAGAAGTGTCACTCACCTCCTAGCAAACGTCTGAAGGGTGCCATACATAATCAACGAGTATGAAAATGTGGACGTTAAAAGCTTACCTCACCGAGAACTAAATTGAGAAATATTAAAACACAATAAAAAACATAGTGAGACTCAAAGAACGAATAAAAACTGATAGATTATCTATAACATTTATCACAGCAAAGGAACAAAAGTTGTACGGATACTTGAAATATTTACTCATACACCTTGAGTGCAATCTATTCGCATGTTGTTTATTCATTTATGTATGCTTTTGGTGACATGAAAACAAAAAAAAAAAAAAGTGCCTATCTGCTTCGTGTTCCATTGCCTCGTTACAGCCCGCCATGTTGGGTTGGTGTTGAGTCGGATCAGGTGAGGACCTGTTTTGTAACTTTGCAGTTGCAGCTCCTCGAATTGCATGATCAGGTGCAGCTCCAAACATGGCACTATCGCGTGATAGACAGAGCCAAGACAGGTATTTTACAACTCTGCTTTCAAAGTACTGTGCATTGCTTAAATATTTTAAATAGTCTGCAGCAACACGACACACCTATATTTGTGTTAGAGGTTATGCAATATACCAATTCACATACACCAATTAGTCTCATATCAGTAACGAGTGCTCTATTTAATAGTCTTTGCACCTAAAAAATTCCGTTGAATATGTTTTGCCAATATACACTGGCCTCTGTTTAATCATACAACCAATGACCTTAAATTGATACAATCAATTTCAGTAATTGCATAGACATTCCTATAAAGCCTTCAACCATCTTAGATACATTCTCTTCTTGTAAACAACTATTTCGTTTCCTAACTACTTGCTCTGGAGTGCGCGTGTATTTTCTTCTCATTTTTGTCACAACACATATGCCTAGACAACTAGTTTATCTTTATTAGGTGTCTGAGAATTAGACGTAGTTTTTGATCGAGCAAGCCCTACACTTTAATGCAGTATTTTACTGTGAGCTTCTTTACTTACTCTTCGCCATGTTCGTGAATTGTAAGTATCGCGGTTAGCGAACTCATCAAAACAATTATGCTCTATGTGTGAATGCTGTTTCTGATGTGCTCTAGTTAATCAAGGATACTTTGTAACGGCAAGCGCCCGCCAGAAATACATTTTTGCCATTAGGCTAGTTCTGGTAGTCAACGTGATTGACTGCATGGCGGCTCGACAATCTGCTGGAGGACAGCAACATCTCACAACAACTCGAGTTCCTAGTTATGGAGAAGTTTCTGTAGAAGAGAGTTAGGAGAGATTCGGACAGATCACTGCATGGATTGAGCATGCTGACCCTCTATGATTAACATTGTAAGCGCATTGCATTAAGTTACAGAATCCATTTCGGAGGCTGGGGGGAGTGAGTGTGTGTGTTCGTGTGCGTGGGTGTGTTTTGTAGCCGAGTGTGTGCGGCGTGCATATCATAGTTTAAAATCGGTTTTATGGAGTACTTTTGGAATGTATTGTCCACACTTTTTCATTGACATTGGTCCTAAGAATTCATCACAAAGCTATCGTACTTATCACTGTTAGCTTCTACTCTTCACAGAATATAAACACATCTTTTATTCCTTTCCTAAGTGGCTTCATGGCGGTGGTGTGTGGTTCATTGGCGACTGTCTCGGACCGTTATTGTGCTAACTAGTTGCCAATGCACGGGCTCCCCATCGATTCCGTCTGGGCTGACGGATCCTGCGATGACGCTTGCCACCTGTCGCATCTGTGGCGAGTATGGAGTATGGCCAAGGACCACTGCAGTCCAATATCTGATACATGGAAACAATGTCAAACCTGCTGTCACGATGGATTCCTGATGGCCCCGTGTTCGATGTCCATTAAAAAGTTTTGAGACAATTGTTATAGTTATGTTGCTGCATTTCTGCGCCAATGGTATATAATGATAGTGTAAGTGGCCATGGGATCTAGTTCCATTTATAAATTTGGTGTACCCTTTTGTTTGTCCACTATGTTGATTTGTACAGTTGATACAATAAGTGGTACAATGTGATTGTCTTCCACCACAATCAGAAGTTTTTCAGGCGTGGGTAGGGGCTTGAAAGTTTGTTCCCATTTGAAGAAATCAGCCCACTTGTTTTCAAGATGGAGTATACTGACCCGGTGTGTCACCTAGAGTCGTCTTGCCTATGTCTTTGATGATTCACTCATTAATTTCCTATGACATGCGCATCATTTAAATATGTCATTGTGCGTTATGTAGATGTAGATCTATCACGTGATCGCACAATTCAGTGAAGCTGTCATCATTTAAGACAAATTGTTTGGGCATAGCGCAATAGCCATTCTCTTGCAAAATTATGTTTACATGTGAAACTCGCTACAGCCTCCCTCTTTACTTAGGCCTGACACTTGATTTTAATGTCTTTTATTGCCTTTTGACTTGCTTAGTTAACAGTCATAGCATTACTTAAACACTGCTTCAGTGATTGATACTTGCGATATTTTGCATTACAATCTAGGGCTACTGCTTGTCTTTTATAAGGCAGACTGCACTGCACCATTAATGTTAAATGTGCAAATTGATTATTGTATACCTATCCAGGACACGCTTCAAAATAAAGTGGTGAATCGCATGTGAATGTTTGAATGTCAACAGCAAGTTGTGATTTTTGACTCACATGCGATAGTTCAAAAGTGAGTCTATGTACTCGTCTCTCCGCGGTTCTGTGTTTAATTGTCTCGGGCGTTTTCCGAAAAACTTTACTTGTAATTTTCTCGATAGACTATTATAGTCTATTTATCAATCTACCTAGATGTGGCATGCATGGTAAATGATGTACAAGCGCGATTCAACAAACAGATACTCGAGACGTACACATATTGCTATCAAGTCAAGGTCGAAGTGCCATAATACGTGTATTGTCTATAAAAACATTCCTTAATTTTCACATTTTCGTCTAAATTTCCTCTGAAGTTTTTGTGAGATGGATACCTGATCCTATAATGGTATCTAGTCAAATAAACCCTATCTTTGATCCCAGTTTTGGTTCACCTGCTTCAAGTTCAAGGTCACAGGTAGCCTCGTTTCAAAGTTGGATGTATTCCCATACCTTTTGAAGCCCTCTGATTGCCCCTGACATATGGATACGTATGACTGTTCCATAACTGTCATGAATCAAACAGTCAGTTTGGTGAGTACCTACATGTGTCGACTTTATCATCATGCGACACATTTCCGTCACCATGCTGCACAGGTCCAGGTCATTTGAATGTACTATGGAAATGTGACCAAAATGGGTCCTGTGTATCGAGTGCAACCACCTAAAAGTGCTATATCTCATGGCTAGAAGTTGGCCGATAAGCACCATTGTGCTCCTAGCTCTCTTTAAATTGCACAAGCTTGTCTTGCATGACCGTGACGCTTATAGGTTAAAGGTCTACATCGTTATTATTGAGTAGGATAAATTGTAAGGCATTTCTTAGTTAGTGTCATGTTTCAATTGCTAGGTTATTGATTGTCCTTGACTGGAGGTTCACCCTGAAGGTCCAGGTCATGCTAGAAGTGCATTTAGTCAATCATTGTGAGGTCTTATGCGCTATATGCTCTTGCTTGTGAATTCTTATGTTTGACATCTGCCGCAATTAGATTGATTTTACAATCAATAATCTGCTATTGTATGCATTGTTTTACTGAATAAAATTGTTGACTTATGGGTCTCTTCTCTTGTGGCATTTGTATTCCATTGAAATAATATACTAACGCTGCTTATCTTGTAGGTCAGGGCATTTACAAATTTAACAGCACTATCATATACGAATTTGTGCAGGAGCATCTGTTATTATTGTGAGACTGTTATTAGGACTGGAATTGATGACTTTACCAGTGCATCGTCATCCGCCTGTTTACATGCAGCTATCTATAGTTGCTCTATTATCTGCTTTTCTGTCGCCTAATTATCATTAGGCATCTGACTCGATTACGTGAATGCATATTTATTTACAACGGATTGTAATCAAGAACAGACGAACTTATATAATTCTTCTTTCACTTGGGTATGATATCCCAGAAGTTAATGACTGTTCTAACAATTGACATTTCTGTTCATAACATACATATTATTTGTCTTGAGGTTCCACTTACAGATAAGAATATAATTCCACAAGTTCAGAGTAGCAAGGAGATCTACAAAGATGATAGTAGTAGCAGAGGAGATTCTCACTTAATAGTATTAGTGTAAGCGTAGTCTAGTGAAGTACTCTACAAATGTGTATGGGGCAAATGTCTATTCAAGCAGTTTTATTAGCATTTCAGATTCTGTAGAAACCACGCCGTGGCACATTGGATGTGATAGCCATTCTGACGTCTATAAATTGCACTTTACAAGAAAAAAGAAGGTTAAAAATCAAATGCTCTGCAAAAAAAAGAAGAAAAAAAGAAAAAGAGCAAAAAAAAAAAAAAAAAGAAGAAAGGGGGAAAAGAAAGAAATGAAAAAAGAATAAACCCCAGGCCTTGAGGAACAAGAAAATAGACATTTAGATTGTTTTATTTACTACAAGCAAATCAACATCAGATACGACACATGACTGTATGAATAGGAATTCTAGGGTGCTGCATGCCTAAGTGCAACAAAGGAAATTCCTGCAAGAACTTAGAATCGCTTCACAAGCTCTATACTCAGCCAACACATGTAGACATCCGAAGTGCTGTAAAGGCTTACCTAAGAGACTTCCTGATGGCAAATAGCTCAGAAGAGGGGAGAAAAGTCAGTGTGGTGGACAGTTGTTCCAATACAGGATACAAGCACGAAGTGTTAAAAGACCAATTAGATCCAGCTGTTACATTAAACATTGTTAAGACTCATCACTGACATGACACAATACGTCACATTAAATTGTCTTTGGATTTACACACAGAGTCCACACTGCATGGTTGACAGCAGATGGAGGGGTGGCAATACATATTTCATTCCCAGTAGAAGTGGAATGCTGTCAGAAAACGTGATGAGAGAGGAAAGTAGCTACTTTGGTCCCAATCAATACACCGTCCCACTGTGCATGGAACATAGCAAACTGTGAGAAGCGCAGTACAAAAGTACCACCAACATGGATGACATTTGCATAATTAAAGAATCCTGTCAATACTGAATAATCGACTGGTGACAAACATTCCGTGGCTTTCATTGGCTCATATACATCTTAACAGGACTGGGGGACTGTTATGCAGAACACTGAAATTGGAAAAATATGCTTTTAATGCTGAACACAATCAAAAGTGTAAAGATGATATGCACAAGCCAATCGTGAGCGGATTCAAATTATTTTATCTGATACATAAATCTGCAAACTGAAAAGATTTGGCAATTAGCCTATTGCCCCCTCATCTACTCCATATTAGTGTAAATAACTGATTAAAGCCCAATGATTCTTGAAGTCCATGTGATACAAGAATCAACATAATTTCAACATTTTCAGTGTCAATCAATCCATCATATACTCAATCTAGGAATCAAAAATCAAAACCGGTTAGACGGTCAGATGCTCCAATCAGCAGAGCGTGGAGTGACGAGCAGTAACGCCGAAGGGCGGTCGATTGGTTCAGAGCGAGTCGCCGTGAGGGGGTAGGGTTGCTCTGAGCCCGTATGCCCTGTGAGTGGACGCGTGAAGATGCTTACTCTCTCCATCTCTCCTATTCCTTACCATACACTATCTACGCTAGTCTGTTCTTCTCAGCTGATACATAGCTCTTCATCTGCTTATAAACGCAGCTACTCTACCTACTCTATTTACACTACGACACAAAAAAAAAAAAAAGAAAAAAAGAAAAAAAAAAGAAAAAAATAAGAACCAAACAGGCATGAATTTACATAGTGATACGTCTACTACATGAGACAAATCCACATCGCTAAAAAGTCTAATGCTCCAGACGTCAGTGTGCCTGCGCTACTTCGTCTTACCGCTCCCAACACTGTCTGCGTCATCACCACTTCGCCAAGAAGCATACACGATCTACAGCATCTCGTCGACACGTCTACGACGGTCGCGCCGCATCCACTCATCTTCTTCACACTTTCTGTCGCTCAGTTGCTGAAATCCCTCTTTCTGTATGTGGCGTCGCTGTCACCTTGGCGAGACCGCCGAGTGTGTATGGCAATGTCATGGGGAAGGAGAGCTATCTTGATTGTGTGTTTAGCACTTGATCGCACATCTACACGAACGCCACACACGTGTACGACACGAACTTTACTTCATACATCTACGTCCACACTCTCTGTCACGCATAGTACGCGTCGCACTTCTCCAGCGAGACACACTTGATTTCGTACACACGACAGCACTAGTCTTCGACTTAAACACAATCATCGCACTCATGACATTCACTACTAGCACATTTTTGTTACATACGACAACATACGAGATGAGAGAGCACGTAGAGAGCCGGACTAAGAGTAGAGTATAGCGTATGCCAAACGAGTAGATTGGTGAGACAGAAAGACGTCGAATTATATACAATGTTCGTTGAGGAGAGGCATCAAACTAGAACATCATGGGAATAGGTATAATACGGCGTAGAAACGATCTGAGTGAGGCCCTGTACGTATCGTAGCTTATTAGATGATGGGGATGATTGAATATACATTCGGCAGGGGGGCGAGCAAAGTTTGCACTGGAAGTGAGCTTTGGGATGTTAGAATTCGTATCGTTCTACTGAGATCATTGGCACACTATATGTAAAAAAAATAAAAAATAAGTTGCTCATACTGTCTATCATGCATCATACGTTGGTCACGCTTTCTGTGGACAGGTCCTGGCTCTGTACTGTGAACGCATCGTACCAAGGTCACCATTCTTGCACATATACCTACATTCAGGACGGCCTGCAACACATAACAGCCGCGAGACCAAAATGGTGATTTACCCAGACGTTGAAAGTAGAAGGTTAAGTACTGTAAAGGTAAGGTAATTGTTTAGATAAGCAAGGGTAGTGTTTGGGATGAGATTCCCTTCTCTGAAAACACCCATTATTTTCTGTCTGGAGATAGGGTTGCAGGTTTGTCGATTGAAGAGAAAATAAACCATCGCAAACCTGATACTACATTGTGAAGATGGTGTTTGTTCTATACTCTTGGTCATAAAAAATTAAACAATCACAGTTGATTTGTTAGTAGACTGCGATCAAATACTTTGATTACAGAATGAAATGTTACGGCACGTCCCAAAGTAGGCTAAAACCGCTCTAGAATGAAAAAAAATGCACAGGTCGGTACTATACGACTTTCTTTTGTCAAAATATTCAGAATGAACGAAACAGAAGCACTGTTGACTTTAAAGCCATGCACATGCTGTCTTGGAAGACGTCCAGGTTTGTAGTTGGCCTCCCGGTTTAACTACAGGTCAATACCTAGTCGTTGCTTAGTGTATGAATGTCAAAGAAAATAAGGTGATTTCATTTGTTGTAAGTTAAAGATCGACTAAAGGGTAAAACCCCCACGACCACAAACATTTTAGGCAACAGCAGCAGCAGCAATATCAACAACAACAACTGCAATGGCAGCAGCAGCAGCAGCAGCAGCTGAAATAGCAACCAAAACAACAGCACCAGTGCCAGCAGCAACAACACCAACAGCAATAACAACGACAACAATAACAGCCAGGTAAAATGAAGCAAAATGTCCATAAAAGAAAATATTAATAACGACAATGACGCAATATCAATACGAAAACTTGGACAAAGGTTATGGTGGCATTGGCAAACAGGCATACTTAGGCAACGATGGAAAACACGTTTAGAAAAATTTGTCATATAGTGCCACTTTTGATAACGAGCTAATGTAAACCATATAATAACGTCTTGAACGAGTGCTTTCAAATCTAGGTGCTATCCTTTTAAAAGGCATTGTCGTGGTCACAAAAAAGACACATGCTCTACAAAAGTCTTCACTCCTTTCCGATACGAAATCCGCCCAAAGAATAGTGCGAATAACTCACTATCTCGGCGTTTCTTTGGAAATGCAGCTTGTTGCGACGTTCATACATTCAGTACACTCCCAGAGCAGAAATCGGTGATTGAGAACTAGGCTCATCACCATGCCTCCAGTGTAGGCAGAAAGAAGACCAGAGACAGAGACTGTTGTCACTGCAAACTTTACGACACTTCCAGACAGCCACACCTACCCTCAACTCTCTATCTGACATCACACACTCGCACCGCGTGATTGGTAGATAGCCGCCTCATCCTGTCGGGAGTTCCGTGGTTACTTCCTGTCTGTGCGAGTGTCTTCCCTATTGACCGTGCCCCTCTTCCGCGAGCAAGCAAGCGAGGCAAGTCACGGGCATAAGCCTCTGTTCGTCTTTCCATGTTGCACAACCTTGCCTGGACTCTGCCTGTCTTGGGAACTGCTATTGCCGAGGCAAATGGATAGTACAGGAAAAAGATGTATATTGACTGCGCCTGGGGACCCTATCATTTAATCGTTTAGCGCGTGAGGTTATGTAGAGAAAAGGTAAATGTCAAGAAATGCACACAATCAGAAGATCGCATCTATAAATAAGAATAATGAATGACTGAGGAAGTGAACAATTGCTTAAAAGTGAGTGAATGAACAAAGGGGTGGGTGGGGGGTGGGTGAATAGAACAAACGAATGGAATATATATAAACTAATCAAATATATCTGCACTAATACAATAAATGCCCGCATACTTACTGATAAGAACACACGTAAACATCACAGATCCAAGCAAAAGCCTGAATGAATCACCAGTCTTAATAATGTTATGAGTCCAAATAATTCATGATATATTTTTACAAAAGAGACACGAACAGCTTTGGAGTGGACGAGATGTAACTAAAAACAGAGGAAAGTGGGCGGGAATACTGAGAAGAGTGCAAAGATAGGAGAATGGAGTGAAGAGAAGACAGTCGAAAGAGCAGAGTAGTGTATCTGATAGATACGCTCAAGCGATAATATCTGGGTAATCTTACTGAGGTTAAATCGTCACGTCCAGTTTAAAGTTTGAAATGTACCAGACTGACACTAAGATCTGCATTTGGCAGAGGGTAAACCACACGGATATATATGGTGAAAAATAGAAGAGGGGTCCACCGTTGATTTACCTTCATTTAGCCATAGATCGATGTTACGCCAGCTGCACGGAAGTATAGCCGCTGTTAAAATCCAATAATTTTGCCTCAGGGCTGTCCGGTACTCCACACATTCAATGCCTCTCCCTCTAGGCTGTCAGAACGAACAACATCATACTTCCTTTCCCAGATGACCAGCAAACATCGGGTCTCGACAACACACGCATGGATGAATCAAATGCTCAGGAAAGTCTTGCGTAGACTCACGTGCGTCGAGCAAAACCTGCTGCAACAATGACCAAGCCTACAGCTTGCTCGTCCCACGAGTGTGTCAGAACATGCAGAGTCGTGAGCTAACGTCCGAGCTGTCACACAGCTTTCAGCGTCATGCACTAACCTCCCTTCCCCTTCTCCCTCTTTCATCCCCCTATTCCAGGGACTAACGGCTCAGCAACATGCTCACCCCCTCACTCCCTGTCCCCACCCCCCACAGCGCTAACTGCTATGTCGACTCGCCACGGAGTCAACCAGCAGCCCCGGCAATAGCAACCAAAAGATGCGTTCCTAAACGCAGCCTGAAAATTGAGCGGATGGGAAACTAAAGGATATACTGCCGTTTAGGCAAAGGGAACGGCTTAAAAGTATGCATGAAAGTCATGAAGTAATGATGTATGATGTAATAGTCAATTGTAACCAAACGATTAAGGTGACGTCGAAATAGTGTAGCATTTGGATGTGAACTGAGTGCTGTACTTAATTAAGCAACGCCACCGTGCGAACGTTGTCGAATGAAAAGGTAACGGTGAACAAGGTACTATGGAATTATTCATGAACAATTCAAGCAATATTAAACTTTCTATTTATGCACACTGTTCCGCAGCTCATCACAACTGGTCAAGAAATAAAGAACCGTGTTTCGTTTGCGGTCGCAACTCGCCCAACATCTTGCATACCTGGTGGCGGAGTGTGGACTACCAGCGTCGAGAAGACGATCATCCGCGGTTCACGGAGATCTGCCTAGCTTTGCCCGGATTCCTTAGATCTTCCCGCTTAGTCCTGCTGGCTCTCAAAGCATCCCCGTTAAGTAGGTCACGTCCGCATCACCACAACCTTCTGCTGGATCACGTGACCCAGTTAATGACGTCACTGGACGTCTGACAGCCCGGTGCAGGCAAACCTCGGAATGAGCTCTGGAGTGTTAATGAGTTTGAGATGCTCTTGACGTGTCATGCTGTGTTTTGTTTATGATTGTTTACGATTGTTGGTGATAGACACAGTGAATGTAGCTTCAGTTAACATCTTTCAGTTCTGCTGCAAGCAACTAAAATTATCATTCCAAGTCGATCGTATGACAGGAAAGTCAATGTGCAGTCCACGATACTTCACTGCAGATGTTGAAAATAATGTCGTACCAAAGTTACTGCCTCCAACATTATTATGTAAAGTTCGAGGGTCTGTCTGGGCGAAATCATGTATATGTTTTTGAAACAGAAATACAAAATGATCGTGATATGAGACTGATACCTCAGAAAGGTGTATGGAGGCTTTAAGTGCTTAAAAGGTGGATACACAAAGCCAAGTGTTTGAGCAATCTGAGCACGAAGATATGGTTGAAATAGACTAGAAAAGCATTAAGTTTTACACTGTCGTCGTTCTCGAAGTTATTACGGAAACCACATTTGATTTAAGAGAAGCCAGACAATAGTTCAGGTGCATGGAAATCTTGCTTTGTATTTAGCACCACAAGTGCCAAATTGCTGCAGAGATAAAGATAACATCCTAATTCTCCATAAATCCGCAAGATGATACATGAAACAAAACAAAAAAGAGAAGGAGGAGATGGTTTTAATTACATGGTGAAACAAAATGCAGTGATTTATTTTACTAACGACGGAACACATTGTTGACGGGAAAACTCCGGCGTTTATTCATGCAGACATTGTCGTGAAAGCAATGGTTGGTTGGTTGGTTGGTTGGTTGGTTGGTTGGTTGGTTGGTTGGTTGGTCGGTTGGCAGGCTTGTCGGTAGGTTTCTTTGTTTGTTTGTTTGCTTGTTTTCAAACATGCAGCACTGAAATAAAATGGTTCCGCTCTACCACGTACGTTCCCTTCTGTACCGACAGCTTGTGGTGAGTGACTTCCTCGTTATGCCCCAGCGCTTTACCTTAGTGTTCATCCCAGGCTTGCGGTCCCTTCACAGCAGGTGTAGAGTTTCCCATTGTCGAGAAGCAATCTCTGAGGATGGGTTGCATTACTAGCATGAGGAACAAGGCGTTTTTCAAGAATATTAATTACCCACACAGTTCCCAATGTGTATTTCACAGAGGCAGACCTAACTCAAAAACCTCAAGACAAAGTTTAAATGCTTGTGAATGAAAACAGACACACATGCATAAGTACCCCACCCCACCCCCGATCTTGCAGGTGCAAGTGCACCCACAAATTACACATGCAATTGTAAATACAAACATGTCCATCTGACCGTCTGCAGCAATGGATACTCGTACATGTATACATGAACATTTACACATACACATGTACACACACACACACACACACACACACACACACACACACACACAGACACACATTACGAGATCTTATCACAGGATACATACTATTCATTTAAACTTCACAACACTCCAACAATTTCAATTACTTTTGTAATGTCCATGCTGGTCAGACAGTGTTAGACAATGAGTCATTAATCAAATCTGATCTACAGCAAGAACAACACCAACACCTCTACCTTGCTTCTGTGCCGGTTGCTTTACACGAATCACTGGCTCTTGTGACCACAAAGTGGCGCGGCTGCAAACAGGATATCATCACTTGCATCTTGCATCCATGAAGCCATCGTCTTCTTCTCTCTGTCCCGCATCACTGTCCTCAAGCAGTCAGCCATGGTTACCGCTGAAATCGCTGTTCGTTGACTCTTCTATTCATTGTTATCTGTACATGTAGTCTTATGGTTTTTATGACACTATGCAGACAATTCAAGGCTTGAATATACTTTCCACCATCACGAATATGATGGTTTGTTCGCACATTAAAATACTGGACACAAACCCTCGAGAGTTCATGTACTCGGTTTCTCTAAAAGCCACGAGAAATCTCACATTCATATGTCTATCCATTGGATGCCGCTAAATGTCGAAAAATAAATTTGAGAAATAGAGAGAGAGAGAGAGAGAGAGAGAGAGAGAGAGAGAGAGAGATGAACTGAACTGAATGTTTATTCATAGGCTGACAGCCCGTTGAACTATTTATATAACAATAATTCATCAGTGTCGCAAAATCCCACTCGTTTGGATATTCAAACAATACACAACCATAATCATCAGAGTTACAATAAAAATATATTCAATACAAGGGGAGAGAGAGAGAGAGAGAGAGAGAGAGAGAGAGAGAGAGAGAGAGAGAGAGAGAGAGAGATTATGCTCCTGTCGGCACCTCAATCGTGTAATTAACTACAACAATATTTCAATGCCATTTCACTCCATCCTTCCCGTCCTGTACCATCCGATAATTCTGTGGACAACACCCCCTGTGGGTTGGGGGTAAGAACTGACTCACTGCGACTCCCTACGCGTTTCGAACGAGGCGAATGACTAGGGACACCGTGACTTGCCGTTATCATACTCTGACTAGTTGTAGTGATTTCGTGATTAATGGTCTTACATAGCCTACACAGGTTAATAGGCCGTAAAACTTAATTCATTCATTCATTCATTCATTCATTCATTCATTCATTCATTCATTCATTCATTCACCAATTCATTCATTCATTCATTCATTCATTCATTCATTCATTCACTCATTCATTCATTCATTCATTCATTCATTCATTCATTCATTCAATTATTCGTTCATTCATTCATTTATTCATTTATTCATCCATCCATTCATTCATTCATTCATTCCTCGGACAAGTAAGATGGACGAACTGCGTTGGGGTTGACTGAGATTTTACACAGCAGACTACAGACCTGGTAAATCTCTCTTCCTTCACAAATCTGAGTGAAACGGGCGTCTTGATTGTCTCTTCAGTCGTTAATCTTTCATTAGTCCACTTCCTTATCCGTCATTCTGCCCTTTGTTTTACGTGTCCATTCAAAAATCGTCCGTCTATCCGCCACACACCCAGGGATGGCCTTCATACTTTCCAAGGCTGCCCAGGGAGCACTCATCGGATGGGAAGCACACGGCCCAAGACTCATTACTGCCTCATTCAGGAGAAAGAAGAAGAAGATCAATGTGAACATCATTCAGTGTTCTGCCCCTACAAATGACAGTGAAGACCAAGCAAAAGAAGACTTTTACAACAGGCTGCAGACCATCATTAAAGGGTTGTCAGGAAGAGACATCACCATGGTAATTGGAGACCTCAACGCCAAGGTGGGGCATGACAATACGGGCTACGAGGAGATCATGGGGCGAGAGGGTATGGGGGAGATGAATGACAATGGAGAGAGGTTTGCAGACCTGTGCGCCGCAAATAACCTTGTCATCGGTGGAAGCGTCTTTCCCCACAGACGGATACACAAAGTCACCTGGATGTCACCAGACCTCTCCACCGGAAACCAGATCGACCACATGTGTGTCGCCAAGAAGTTCAGGAGGTCCCTGCAAGACGTACGTGTGAAGAGAGGCGCTGACGTTGCTTCGGACAACCATCTCCTTGTCGCCCGCGTCAAACTGAAACTGAAGAGGAACTGGACAGGGGAGAAGAACCAGCGACAGAAGTACAACATCACACTTCTCAAGGATACGACCAAACTGCAAGAGTTCAAGCTGTCACTCATGAACAAATTCCAAGTCCTGCAGGAATTGATGGAGGAAGAGGAGGAAGAAACAATAGACAAGGAATGGAAGACAGTGGAAGAAGCAATGAAGTAAGCTTGCCAGGAAGTCTTGAGCCCCCAGAAGCATAACCAAAAGGAGTGGATTTCAACAGACTCCCTGAAGAAAATAGAACAGAGAAAGGAGAAGAAGGTGGCACTCAACAACAGCCGGACACGAGCAGAGAAAGCCAAAGCACAAGAAGAGTACACACAGGCCAACAACAACGTGAAGAAGAGCATCAAAACCGACAAAAAGAACTATGTAGACACTCTAGCGACAGAAGCGGAAGAATCAGCCATAAATTGAAACATGAAAGAACTGTATGCCACCACCAGGAAGTTATCTGGCAAATTTAGCAAACCTGAAAGGCCAGTGAAAGACAACGATGGTAAACAGATTAAAGACCAAGAGGGACAGAAGCGAAGATGGGTGGAACATTTTGAAGAACTACTCAACAGACCAGCCCCACACGACCCACCTGACATCCAACCAGCGGATAGAGACCTGCCGATAGATTGCGGTGCACCTACAAAGGAAGAGATCTGCAAAGCCATCAAAAAGCTGAAAAGCGGCAAGGCAGCCCGACCTGATGGAATCGCAGCAGAGACACTGAAGGCAGATGTGGAAACAACTGTGGAGATGCTCCACCCCCTCTTCAAGAAGATCTGGGAAGAAGAACAAATCCCCACAGAATGGAAGGAAGCTACCTCATCAAGCTCCCAAAGAAAGGCAACATGAGCTCCTGCTCCAAACTACAGAAGGATTACCTTATTATCCATCCCAGGAAAGGTTTTCACCAGGGTCCTGCTAGACCGGATGAAAGACGTTGTTGACGGGCAGCTGCGAAATCAGCAGGCTGGTTTCCGCAAAGATCGCTCCTGTACCGATCAGATCGCAACACTACATATCATCCTGGAGCAGTCTCTTGAGTGGAACTCACCCATTTACGCCAATTTTATTGACTACGAGAAGGCTTTTGACAGCGTGGACAGGGCATCACTTTGGAGGCTGCTAAGACAATACGGGGTCCCTGAGAACATCCCCAGCATAATTAGAAACTCTTACGAGGGACTTTCATGCCGAGTAGTCCATGGAGGTCAACTCACAGAGGAATTCCAGGTACAGACAAGGCTGTTTGTTGTCGCCGTTTTTGTTCCTGCTGGCCATCGACTGGGTCATGAAAACATCCACAGCAGGAAAGCGAAACGGCATCCAATGGACGCTGTGGTCACAACTTGATGACCTCGATTTTGCGGATGACCTGGCCCTTCTCTCCACACCCAGCAGCAGATGCAGGAAAAGACCAGCATTGTGGCAGACAACTCTACTCGCCTTGGCCTCAACATCCATAAAGGGAAGAGCAAGCTCCTGAAAGTCAACTCTACCAACACATCGCCCATCACACTGAATGGCGAAGCGCTAGAAGAAGTGGACGACTTCACCTACCTTGGCAGCATTGTCAACAAGCAAGGTGGAACCGACGCAGATGTAAAGGCAAGAATTGGAAAGCCAGGACAGCCTTCCTCCAACTGAAAACATTTGGAGCTCAAGATACCTGTCCATCAAAACAAAGATCAGGATTTTCAACACCAAGGTTGAGTCTGTTCTGCTCTACGGCGCTGAAACATGGAGGACCACTGTAACCACCAACAAGAAGATACAGACATTCATCAACACATGTCTGCGCCGCTTTCTACAGATACGATGGCCTGAGACGATCAGCAACGAGGAGCTCTGGCAACGCTCAAACCAACAATCAGCAGACCAAGAGGTCATTCAAAGGCGCTGGAGATGGTTAGGGCACACATTACGCAAACCGGTCTCAAACACCACCAGACAGTCCCTTTCATGGAACCCGCAAGGGAAGAGAAAGAGAGGTCGACCTCGAAACAGTTGGCGCCGAGACCTGGACGCCGATGTCAAGAGAACAGGCCACTCTTAAGGCCTCTACACACGTACCGGTTGTCCCCCGGTTTTGCTGCCGATCCGGTCCCGGTTGACTCATTTGCATACAATCCGGCCCGGTTCTCGCCCGTAGGGCAAGCTCTATTTAGGCGCCTACACACGTACCGGTTTTTAAGCCGATTTTGCTCCCGATCCGGTCTGACCGTGCGTATAAAAATCGGGTTGACCACCACACGCAACGATTACACCAAGACCACGAACTTGAGCGATTTTCAATACGCGAAGCGATGTCAGAATTTAGTTACGTCCCTTCGCTGAGCCATGGAAACGACGCTTTCGACGTGTAGGCTGTAGCTCTGCGAAGACGCAACGATAAAATTCGATCCGCGGACATATGCTTTCGGCGTGTAGATGAATGCGTCTGACCTGCATTGCGAATTGTAAAATGTACCAGCTTTCATGAGCTATGGATGCATTCAAAATACAGCTTTGATAAATTAATGCCAACACTCGCTTTCGACGTGTAGGCTGTAGCTTCCTTGTGTAGATCTATATCGCGTCGACCTGCATTTGCAATTCTAAAACGTGGGAGCTTTCCCGACCTACTGAAAGCATTCAACATACAGCTTTGATAAATTAATGCTGTTCATGGTTTACATTTTCTTTGGAAGGGTTTTTATTATCCCTCAAAATCAGCGTTTTCTGTGCGAACATGCACGCAACGAAAGCCGCTGACACTGACAGATGCTTTCGCGTGAAGATGCATTGACCTGCATTGCGAATTGTAAAATGTATGAGCTTTCGTGATCTTTCCCGACCTATTGATGCATTCAACATACAGCTTTGATAAATTAATGCTGTTCATGGTTTACGTTTTCTTTGGAAGTGTTTCTATTATCCCCCAAAATCAGCGTTTTCTGTGCGAACATGCACACAACGAAAGCCACTGACAGATCTATGCTTTCGCGTGAAGGTGCATTGACCTGCATTGCGAATTGTAAAATGTATGAGCATTCATGATCTATTGATGCATTCAACATACAGCTTTGATAAATTAATGCTGTTCATGGCTTACATTTTCTTTGGATGGAGTTTTAGTATCCCCCAAATACACCAATTTCTGTGCAAAGCGGAGCCATCTCCGCCATTTAAATTGGCAACTGTCGCGAGATTCTCGTCGTTCTCGCGTCGCCAGGCATACGAATTGGTCGAAACCGGGTCGGGAGAATAGAGCTTGCCCTACCGGCAAGAACGGGGGCGGATTGTATGCAAATGAGTCAAGCGGCACCGGATCGGCAGCAAAACCGGGGGACAACCAGTACGTGTGTAGGCGCCTTTTCCCCCGACCCGGTCTCGCCCGATTCCTATGCTGGGCGATGCGAGAGCATCTGTCCGCGGCTCGACTGTGCGAGAACGAGGCTACGCTTCGCACAGAAAACGCTGTATTTTGGGGATACTACAAACCCATCCAAAGAAAATTTAAGCCATGAACAGCATTAATTTATCAAAGATGTATGTTGAATGCATTTATAGGTCGTGAAAGCTCCTGCATGTTAAAAAATTGGAAATGCGGGTCAATGCACCTTCACGCCGGCACGGCTCCAATGCAATCGTTGCGTGTGGCTGTCAACCCGATTTTTACACGCACGGTCAGACCGGATCGGGAGCAAAATCGGCTTGAAAACCGGTACGTATATAGGCGCATTTTGGGACAGTTGGAAAAGATGCTCAGGATCGGGAGGGCTGGAGAACCCTTGTTGGCGGCCTATGCCCCAGGAGGGGTCAAAGGCGTAAGTAAGTAAGTAAGTAAAGCCTACTGGACTAGAACCTGCTAGACTGAAGCCTACTAGACTAAAGCTTACTAGACTAAAGCTCAGTAGACTAGAGCTTACTAGACTAAAGCCTAAAAGACTAAAGTTCACTGGACTAGAGCCTATACTGGACTAGAGCCTACGAGACTAGAGCCTGCTAGACTAAAGCCTACTAGACTAGAGTCTATCAGACTAGAGCCTACTGGATGAGAGCATACTAGACTAGAGCCTACTGGACCAGAGCCTACTGGACTAAACCTACTAGACTAGAGCCTACTGGACGAAAGCCCAAGAAGACATTGGGAACTTTTGCAGGATAATTATTTTCTTCCCGGAGTTCGTCTTTGTGCACCCGACACCCGTCCCTCTTCGCCTCTAGATTTCCTCAGAGGATGATGGCTGTGCCGTTCTTGTGACTTTCCTCAAGCATTTTGTTTTCTTTCCTCGATAACGCTCCTTTTACAACTCCTTAGTGGGTCCCTCCAATCCCATTCCTTCTCACTTCCTCAAGGAGGATGTTTGTCATTGCACAATGTACTGCATTTGTCTGCAACTCATGCACAATCACGGGCGTACCTTCCTCATCGGTCTCTGTTGCAAAGCCTGGGGGACAAAAATTTCCTCATCTGCGTCGGCATGGCTGCTTGATATTACTCATTTATGTTACCAATTGTTCATTCTTTCCCGATTTTGCCACTTTTTCTCCTTCCGTTCCCTCTTACCCGTCCACCCATTCTTCCCTCCTGTGTTTCTCGACATTTCCCGTACCTCCCTCCCCCCCCTCCCCCCCCCCCCCGTCCCCCTCTCCCTCCCCTCCCTCCCCCCTCCCGCCCTAAAGATTCTCCTTCAGTAGCACCCCCATCCCCCCTCGAGGGGAAGATTTGTGATCAACTAAGAGGAGATAAATTGAAGCTCAATCTTTAAAATAACTAGAGAGCACTTGGAGATTGCAAGCCTCTGCCGATGAAGCCACAGCACAACGTGGCATAATTCAGGCAGTGTTTTGCTTGCCGGACATGACGCAATATGACGGTTTTAGAGCTGCTAAAGGTTCATTGAGGTACGCCTGCAATGCAGCCTGTATAATTCAAGACGTTGTTCCGCTCAACTCGTGAACGTTACTTTATAACTCTTTGCAGCGGTTGAATACACGGATAGTCTTTCATATCCTGTATAATTCAAACAGCATGTTCTGTTAGCCTGTCCTGACGCTACGAAATCTAGTTAACTTTACCACTTGCTAGCTTGAACTTTTTGAGTTACTTTGCCGAATAACTAACAAATTAACGAACTAACTGACCAAAAAAACCAGTCACCTTGGTGGAGGCAATGAGAGCTGTCAGATCGAAGTGCAGCTTTCCATGAAAACCTACGAAGCCACGTCACGACGGCGTAGCCCACGCTAGCAAGCAAGCGAGCATTATGGTACCTTTTCCCCCTCTGGCCTTCCAAAGTATCCAGTTTTCCTCTTTCCGTACTCCCTCTAGTTTTCCCCCTTCCTTCACCCTCCAGTGTTGGTAGCTTCCTCGTTTCCAGCTTGTGCCCAGCCTGATGGGCGGAGCATGTACAATTCTGATATGACTGGCAGTTAGGAAGGCCTAGCGATGGTAGTTGTGGTGATGGTAACACTGGAGGTCATGGTGGTAGCAAAGGTAGTCGGAATAGGTGGGTGGGGTGTACTCAGTGGTGGTAAAGCTCGCCACACCCTATCCTCCAAACGGCCCTTATCAGAGCCACGCATAGGATCACGAAAGAATATGTTGGACTAGCTGGTCACCACGGATTCCGTCTATGTAGTAACTATCTTGGTCCAATCCCGTCACTCCACCTCTTTCCTACTGATATCTTCGTATCGGTTCTGGTTACCGTGAGAGATGAATCATAAAGTGTTCTACGAAATCAACGGAAGATAAATCAATTCTATGAAATAACCTTATCAAAGCGGCCACTCATACCCGGAATCAGCGTCTGAATCATCTGACTTTCGCACATTTAGAATTTACTTCGATGTGAAAGAATGTAAAATGACGCAAACAACGACAAAGTCATTCCTATCACATTATCTTCCCTATTTTTTTATCAGCAGACATCTCAATCTTCCTTCGTTGCCTTCGACGTAGCTCGTGACCTTTCTGACCTGACTTCATGATCTGCCGAGGGCAGGGCGGGCTTGCCACTTGGGAGACAGCAGAGATATGGCGCGTTTGTTAAGCGTAGAATCTCGAGAGAATCTCGAGGGCAAAGCGTTGCCTACATTTCTCGCTCATAAGGAGGCACTCGCAGTGAAGGAGGGAGGCCGAGGGAGCTCAGAGCTGACTCGCTGCGTCCCGCTGCAGAGGCCCGGATGTACTAAAATGGCTGAGAACGTACCAATTGAGATGCCGCTGATAGAAGGCAGGGCCTGTAATGTGCCTCTCAGGATCCGAGGATGGAAAAGTGTACATACACGGAAGTATTTGCTGTTCGAGTGTTCATTTGTATATTTTGAGGAGTAGGTGTAAAGATAATTTCTGGACATACACTGCCGCACATTTTTTATCGTTTGCAAACACTCATTACCGTACTCGTACGCTCTATGAATTATGTCCCTTGAATTGATAAAAATGAATCGAGTAACATTTTAGACAAAAGTGTCTACAGTTGAAGCCGGGTGGCTATTTTTGTGTGTTGAAAAGGTTCCCGTGCCATTCGGTATGACACCATGGTATGTTTTATCAATGAAATACTGAAGTGATATCTGTATCGTCAGTTATTTCGTCTATCGACAACTTCTTCACCGACTCTCGCGCCAGGACGCAGCCATGTTCTATCGACTTCCGCCATGCCAGTGATGATTGGCCGTTTTTAAGCTGTAGGAGCGTCTCACTCGCCCTCGACTAGCCATTCAGAGAGAATCTCAAGATTTGGAGCCAAACAAATTCGCCCATGCACACATACACTCATACATGCACACATACACTCTTACATGCACACACACACTCATACATGCACACATACTCTTACATGCACACATACACTCATACATGCACACATACACTCATACATGCACACATGCTTTCATACATGCACACACACACTCTTACATGCACACATACACTTAGACACGCACACATACACTCATACATGCACACACACACTCATACATGCACACATACATCATACATGCACACATACACTCCTACATGCACACATACACTGATACATGCACACATACACTCATACATGCACACATACACTCATACATGCACACATACTCATACATGCACACATACACTCATACATGCACACATACTCTTACATGCACACATACACTCATACATGCACACATACACTCATACATGCACACATACACTCATACATGCACACATAATCTTACATGCAGACATACACTCATACATGCACACATACACTCATACATGCACACATACACTCATACATGCACACATACTCTTACATGCACACATACACTCATACATGCACACATACACTCATACATGCACACATACTCTTACATGCACACATACACTCATACATGCACACATACACTCATACATGCACACATACTCTTACATGCACACATACACTCATACATGCACACATACACTCATACATGCACACATAATCTTACATGCAGACATACACTCATACATGCACACATACACTCATACATGCACACATACACTCATACATGCACACATACTCTTACATGCACACATACACTCATACCTGCACACATACACTCATACATGCACACATACTCTTACATGCACACATACACTCATACATGCATACATACACTCATACATGCACACATACACTCATACATGCACTCTTACATGCACACATACACTCATACATGCACACATACTCTTACATGCACACATACACTCATACATACACACATACTCTTACATGCATACATACACTCATACATGCACATATACACTCATACATGCTCACATACACTCATACATGCACACATACACTCATACATGCACACATACTCTTACATCCACACATACACTCATACATGCACACATACACTCATACATGCACACATGGACACACACACACTTCAGAAATAAAGGAGATGTAGAAATAGAGACACGTTTACGTGGATGTGCACACGTGCATACACATGCATACCCTCACACACACACACACACACACATATATGTTCACACACACACACATTCATGCACACACAAAAATGCACTCACCCATACACTAATGAGTGCATGCATACATGTATATGCTTACCACAGTATATTCTCTCACCCAACTACATGCTTACATGTCTTAAGTATGCTTTGTGCAACAAAATCAGTTGCATACAACTAACTCCCAGTGGGAAATATTGAAGCTCTTTGATTAGCAGTCTTCATTGTGATGACTATTGGCTTGAGATAGCGGGCATTTTATTTTTGAAAGTAGGTCATATCTTTCACCGTTTTTTGTGTGTGTTTTTTTTTCAGTGTAGCTCTGAGGACTTGAAGAAGATCTTTGGCAAGTATGGCACTGTCACAGAAGTCACCATTCCCACCAAGCAGGGTAAGCAAGGGATCTCTCTTGGTGCTATCCATTTGTCCCCGTGTCCAGTAGGAACTGCTTGGAGGCACGTCGTCCCCGTGTCCAGTAGGAACTGCTTGGAGACACGTCCAGATGAAATGGGTTCTGCCATGATTTGTACTCGATGATGTTCTAGTGATCTGTGAATGTATGAATAAGATTGAATATATCCTTATAGTTATAAGTGTTATTTACCTCCATCTAAACCCCCACTCCCCACCCCTCTTCAACTGGATATGCTGTCACCCCTCTTGCATCCAACAAAAACTTTCAGTAAAAAATTCATGCTTCTTGTGTATCTTGCATCCCCTTGTCTCCACTTTAATTTGTCTCCGTTTTGATAACGCCGTGAACTTTATCTCGGGCTTGGTGTTTACTTCTGTGGCCAAGCCTCTTTCTGAATCTGAATCTGAAGACACTTGATTTGCCAGACTGTTAGACTTATTGCATACACAGCGCAACCATGTGGTTGTGAGGACCTGTTAATTGGTTCCCAATTTCTGTTTTTTGTTAATATCTTGCAGTTGCACTTCAGCTAAAAAGGTACTCATGTTTCATCTTTCAAATAGTACATAGCATTAACTCACTCGCAACGTAGGTTTTTCAAGCATTTTCAAAAATCTAACAAAAATAGAAAGCCATGAAATAATGTCAAAAGCTATATATCAAATAAAAGATATTTATTCACTTAATTCAAACAAATCATGATCAAAATGTTTCGATGTGCATGATTTGAGTTATATCTACTGAAATAATGCATGTAATCAGCAAAAAAAAAAAAAAAAAAAGTTCAAAAATCGTCAGTCAAGTTGCAAGAATTGAAAAATGCTGGAATGGTGCCTTCAAAAAAAAAAAATTGAAATGCAAAAACAATGCCAATATATTTACCTATATTCTGATAGCATTTGCAATATAAAAAAGGCACCTAGAAAAGAAAAATCACTATATAAATTGATAGATTTTCACGGAAAAGTAGTTGTCGGCCATTTTTGCAAAACATAGGGTGTTCACATAAAAAATTCACTGATTCAAACTCCCCTCAAAAGAAATCGTAAAGAAAGGTAACTCACTGTAGAAAAGTGGTCGCTACATAATTCTAAACTGGAGTTGCCTCCCTTAGACCATTCGTGAAAATACAGGAATGTTTGGTAGGCAACGCCTCATATGGGGCGTTACGTTGCAAGAGAGTTAAAGACTGCATGCTGAGGTGTTATTTGTGTGTATGCAATGAGTTAAAGCTGATTCCTTGTGCTGATGTTGCAGATGGAAAAAAGTTGGGATTTGCCTTTGTCCAGTTTTCCTCCAAGACTGAGGCGCAGAAGGCTCATCTGGCCTTGAACACCAAACCCATCCATGGTGAGTTGTGTTGCCCTGTGTATATATGTGTGTGTGTGTTTGTGTGTGTGTGTGTTTATGTGTGTGTTTGTGTGTATGTGTGTGTGTCTGTGTGTGTGTGTCTGTGTGCATGTTTGTGTGTGTGTCTGTGTGTGTGTCTGTGCGCGTATGTTTGTCTGTGTGCTTATATGTGTCTGTGTGCTTTTGTGTGTCTGTGTGTGTGTCTGTGCGCGTATGTTTGTCTGTGTGCTTATATGTGTCTGTGTGCTTTTGTGTGTTTGTGTGAGAGATAACGTGTGAGTGTGCATATGTCTCTGTGCGTGTGTGTGTGTGTGTGTGTGTGTGTGTCTGTGTGTGTGCGTGTGTGTCTCTCGTAGTGTGTCTATCTGCCTTCTTGTCTGTGTGACTGTATGCATGACTATGTGTGTGAGTCCATGTCTGTCTTTTTGTGTATCTTTGTATTTGTTTTTGTGTGTGGCTGACTGTGTGTAAATCTGTCTTTTCATTCATCCATCAATCCATCTGATCCCTTTATCTTTCATTCATCCTCATTTCACAATTATTTCTGAAGACAAACATCTTGATGTGAAGTTGCCATATGTAGGAAGCCATGTAAGACAAGACTGACCAGTGCTTTGCTCTGTGTTGCAGGACGTCCAGTGGCCACAGACTGGGCAATGCCCAAGTCCATGTAAGACAAGACTGACCAGTGCTTTGCTCTGTGTTGCAGGACGTCCAGTGGCCACAGACTGGGCAATGCCCAAGTCCATGTAAGACAAGACTGACCAGTGCTTTGCTCTGTGTTGCAGGACGTCCAGTGGCCACAGACTGGGCAATGCCCAAGTCCATGTAAGACAAGACTGACCAGTGCTTTGCTCTGTGTTGCAGGACGTCCAGTGGCCACAGACTGGGCAATGCCCAAGTCCATGTAAGACAAGACTGACCAGTGCTTTGCTCTGTGTTGCAGGACGTCCAGTGGCCACAGACTGGGCAATGCCCAAGTCCAAGTTTGAGGCCTCCAGGGATCAAGGTGAGACCCATTGCCATGGCAACTTCATCATTTGTCAATGACAACCTTCCTTCATTTTGTATCTAAGAACTGTGGCTTAAGTCAGCTTTGTCAAAGGTAATGTTACGATTACTGGGCCATCTTATGCCACAATAATGGGGGGGGGGGGGGGTTAACAATGTGAATGGCACCTTAACCTCTCACATAAGCTGTGCAAGCATCACTAAACTATAAATAAATTGTGCAAGTGTTCGACTCATTTGATTACTTCAATATTCTGCCTGCCAGAGGCATGTACATCTACTTTTTGTTGCAGATATCTTTCAATATGCTTTTGCAATATTAAGGTAATGAGATGGGTTTCATGTGATGTGTTTTTGTTAAGGCTAGGTGGGAAAATTCAAGCATGACATCAATGTTTCTGGTAATGCATGGTTTGCATATTTCATTCTACAGGGAACACGGAATCTGACTCGGATCAGGAGGAGGACGATGAAGAAGAGGAGGAGGAGGATGACGACGATGACGACAATGAGAGTGAAGAGGAAACTCCAGTGAAGGGAAAGAAAAAATCCAACAAAATAGAAGGTGTGGACTGAAATGACAATTGAAATGACTGTCTTCGTAAGGCCTCCTCACATGTAAAACACATTTCTGACAGCTATGCTGTTTCCATAGAATATGTTGCATTTGAGTCATTCTTAGCTAGTGGAGACCAAATACAGGAATTTGATTCAAATAACAAACATACCAGAAGGGTCCAACAACTTGTGCCATTTTGAAGAGATGTGTATCAACTATCTGAATATGTAAGCAGTGAATCAGTGTCTATAATACTTTAGACCCAAAAAAAAATAATTGTGGGTGGTCCCTGCACGGGTAACCTGCATGATGTTGTGACACCAATGCAAGAAATTAATAACTAGAAATCTTTTTTCCCCCAAAAAAACTATTAATATGATTGGAGTACTCGTTTATCCATCAGTGTGAATGATTTTTAAAGATAATGAGTGCAACTGGCAAGGGGTATGAGGCAAGCAAATGTGTGACGCCATGTGCAGGTTACCATCCCACTTATTTTTTCCCCTTCAGTCCAGATTTTTGTACAATCACAGTCATACTGAAGCCACATGATTTTCACATACAGACACTTGAAATATTTCAAGGATCACATAATAACACTAATTATTTGATGAAAATTAGCTATTCAAATGTATGAAAATGGTAACCTGCGCGATGCGCGACACAAAATGGTGACGCGCGTGATGCAAGAAACCCGATCCCATGCTTCGAAGTTCCTTGAGAATTTAAAAGAGAAATCACTACTCAGTACCCCAGCAATAGTTAGTTTGATCGACAAAACATACATGACGGAAAGAAAGAAGACGTTTTCTACAAAAGCAACGCAGATCACTTGGTTTCCCGGTTACCTGCAACACACACGACACCCGAAAAATCGACACGCGATAGAAATTTTCCGGTAGCAAATCAACTAAGTTTCTAAATCTATCGCTGCTCAGTAAAAACTGAGCATTGTATTCAATACTATATAGCTTTAGAAACTGCGCACACTTTGCAAACGAAAGAAGTCCGAAATCGAGCGATTTTCAACCAGAACAGTACAAAGTAAAACACACGGTAACCTGCGCACGTGGGATTGCCAACGTGTGACACGTCATTGAATTTGCTGTAGAAAGGCGCCACACGTGACTAATTTGCATAAAACGTCATCAAGTTTGGTGTAGAGTATGGAAATACAGGTTCCTGGGCCAGTCAGTCGTAGCGATGTCGCATCATTTTTTTTTAAACCTTCGAAAACAAACTTTGCGAACCTGCGTGACGAACGCGACACCAAACTCAAACCAAGACATTACAAGCCTCCTGCAATCTACTTTCTCCTTTTCTTTATAACAACGTGCTTGTGTTTCATATGTTTTCCAGTTTCCAACAGAATTCTGTGTATTGTGTAGTTTTGTCGTCTGCTGGACCTAAAGTTGAAGAGCGGAATTTTGTGACGCCATGAGTACGCAAGTAACCCTCGATTTTAAACCGCCAATTTACAACCAAAAGCAAGCAATTAAAAGCATTTGAATGTATAGCTCCTTTATTCAATCCATGGCCAACCACATACATGCAATCAATTGGGTTTCACTAACTTAAAAGTTATTGCATGGGACAAATCAAAAGCATGGTGTCAGCTTTCCCGTTTTCCGACGCCATTTTCAGCACAAAAATCGGGATTGAATTAAAATTAAACATGCATAAAATAAACTTTTTGCCACGGTACCGTTTTTCCAGATGCATTTACATAAGTAAAACACAAATATGATTTGATTTTGTAAAAATAATTATCATACATTTTGTTTTGGGGGCTTGAAAGAGGTGTTTCCTGAGAGTCTCCACTAGCTAAGAATGACTCATATGTATGTATATGGCCATGGCTCAGAATTGGTGTCTAAAAACCGGACATTTTTTTTTGTTTTGAATATGTAGGTTTTGTGAACTGCAGTGGAAAAAGAAAAAGATGACAAAGCCAACGCAACAAATTTGAAACAAAACGGACATTTATTGGCCGCACAGTGGACGAAAACGTATTTGAACGTTGTTCATAACCCTTACATCAAGTCACATGATTAAATTGATCATAAACAAGGAATTTAGGCCACATCACTTCAGAATTTCAGCTGATATCGATAAACAAGCTACAGTAATAGGCTCTGCACTAAAACTCTAGAAAATTGACTGAACCGAGCTGCAGAAAATAAAACTCTTTCTAGCAGTTCATAACCTTACAGCATTGAGAGCGGCCCTTGTTATAAACAGCTAAAACTCATGGTCTTATCAGTCAAATATATGTTTAATTAGAATGCATCAACCAGCTAACACTGGGAGCAGATTTTAGAGTGGTCCTGCAAGCAATTTTGTTGAATACCAGGATGATGTAGCAACTTTTGTAAAAAAGAAGGTTTTACAGTGTACCAAAAGTAAAAAAACTAAAATAACCCACTTTAAAGACCAAATCAACTTAATCACCATGTAATGCAAAATGTGTTATCATGTGGCAATCATTTAGGGAAAATTCAAATTTCTACACCAACAGCAAACAGCAAAATCACTAATTGGTCTCATTTGTTCATAACTTTACAGCGGGACAAATTTAGTTTTTATGAACTGGTATCTAAATGCTGCATAGCTCAGACATGATTCATACACCCAAAACACACATATTGGATGAGGATAACAACAATGCCTTTGAATTTTGTGTACTTTAAAACAATCACAAGTTATCGCTAAAAAATTGTAGTAGTACATAACATTACAGCACCAATGACCAATAACTCAAAATAATTGACAGCCATGCCTTTAAAATGCCCTAAAAATGTTAAGAAACAAGCTCATCCAAGTGACAGACCAAAAATAATGCATTTTGAAGTTGTAAACACATTTTGGAAGGATATATATAGTAAGGCAAATAAGGAAATTGTTCATAACCTTACGACATGCAATATTTTCAGACAGAGGTTTGGAAACCCAAATTGTGATAAGAAATTAAAATTTGACCAACAGAGAGAAGTTGGAGGTTCTGATTTTTGCACAAAAAAGAGGTCACAGTTAGAAACATGTCCATTAAAATAAAGGCCATAACTTTGACCTTAGTTCATAACTCTACACAAATCATAATGCAGACATCTGCTGTAAGGTTATGCAATGAATATGCACAAGTAACTGACGCTAAAGGTAAGATTAACAGTTAGTTCCAGATTGTAAACTGGAGATAAGTTAAAAGTTTCCCTACAAAATAATACAATCAATGGCATAGTGGAACATTTGGCCTTTGTTCATAACTTCACAGCAATAAGTTTCAAGAACTTGCTGTAAGGTTATGAACTACACCAGTTTAAGTAACCCTACAATAAAATTTTCATCTGATCAACTAAGATGAAAAATCAACTTTGGATAATAAAAATTCTATCTAGTTTTCACAATTTAAACATATAATGCTTTCAAAAATTGCTGATTTAGGGTCCGCAAGTGGCAGGCACATTTTTTGTTGTTGAAAAGTTATGAACTACATCGACATGAGATATTGCCGTGGCTATCGAGTGACAAAACACGCGAATCACTTCCTTCCTTTAAATTATCAGTGAAAGCAGGAAATTAACGATTTTATCAACAACCTTTCGTGAAATAGTACTCTGAAAATCTGAGTTCATAACCCTACGACAAATCGATAACAAAAACTTATTTTTTACCCGTTGATTGCAAATTGAATTGGCTCCAAACGGCCAAAACCACGTGCACTCATTTGTGAAACAAAACAAGACAACAAGCAACAGTGCTGTTTGAGAAATAAATGAAATACAAGCAAATGTTTATGGCAAATCAGTTCATAACGCTGTCAACAAAAGTTACAGCAAAACATTTACTCTCTTTCTCTCTGCCTGAGGCAGACATTGTCGATTTTATTTCCAAGCAGAATCCCACGCTGTGATGCTTTCGCGTCGAAGACAAAGGAATGAGGTCGCATCCGCATTTCCAGTTTAGTATCCATCCGATCAAAATGTAGTTCATAACTTTTTGTCTTACAGCAAACTCGCACATTTCACCAATGTAGACCATTTCTGTGGAAACCATCGCGCTGACCTCAAATTTTAACCCAGCAAATGTTACTCTAACATAGTCTCAACAAAAACTTTGAGTAAAATAATAAAGATGTATAATGGCGGATTAATAATAACAAAAAGAAGTTCCCATGTTTCTTTTACGACAATTCGTTATGAACTACGCCTCGTTTTTTCTCGGCAAATGCGCGGCGCGTACGCAAAATTTTACGTTTGCAAAATAATCACGGAATTCGTCAACATTTCTAGAACCCGCAAACTTTATTTTGAGGTGTTTAGGCCAGAGGAACTGCACAAAAAAACGATATGAAGATACCCATTGAAAAATGTCCGGTAAAAAT
>JAWQFJ010003268.1:178897-197170 GCA_034096865.1 Theodoxus fluviatilis | reverse complement strand
ACTAGCGGGTACCCGTGCTACGCACGGGATACTACACTTATTAAAGAGTTCTAGTAAATCACTGCTGATGTGTGAATATTACTGTATGAGACCGTTAAACAGATTTTATAGCATGTTTACATACAAACTCAGACTGACTTGGAAATACCAAACACATTGATAATAAAAGAAGAGTAAGTACTGTTACATGTTGAAAAGTGGATAAAAATAAAAGCTTTGTCCACAATATTTGGTACAATTATAACGTGTTGGTAAACTTCAATGTATTTGTAGTGGATGTGTATGCGAGAGAAGAGAGAAAAAGAAGAGAGAAAGAAGAGAGGAAGAGAGAGAGAGAGAGAGAGAGAGAGAGAGAGAGAGAGAGAGAGAGAAGAGAGTTTAAAAAATCAAACATCACAATCTGTGGTTGCAAAGCACGGCTAGTTTAATCTCCCTCTCCCCCACCCCATCCCCTCCCACCATCTCCCTCTTCCCCACCCCATCCCCTCCCACCATCTCCCTCTCCCCCACCCCATCCCCTCCCACCATCTCTTTCTCCCCCACCCCATCCCCTCCCACCATCTCCCTCTCCCCCACCCCATCCCCTCCCACCATCTCTTTCTCCCCCCCCCCCATCCCCTCCCACCATCTCTTTCTCCCCCCTCCCCCCCCCCCTCCCACCATCTCCCTCTCCCCCACCCCATTCCCTCCCACCATCTCTTTCTCCCCCACCCCGTCCCCTCCCACCATCTCTTTCTCCCCCACCCCGTCCCCTCCCACCATCTCCCTCTTCCCCACCCCATTCCCTCCCAATATCTCCTCTCCCTCACCCCACCCCCTCCCACCATCTCCCTCTCCCCTACTCCACCCCCTCCCACCATCTTCCTCTACCCCACCCCATCCCTTCCCACCATCTCCCTCTCCCCCACCCCATCCCCTCCCACCATCTCTCTCTCCCCCACCCCATCCCCTCCCACCATCTCCCTCTCCCCCACCCCATCCCTCCCACCATCTCCCTCTCCCCCACCCCACCCCCTCCCACCATCTCCCTCTCCCCCACCCCACCCCTCCCACCATCTCCCTCTCCCCACCCCATCCCTCCCACCATCTCCTCTCCCCCACCCCATCCCTCCCACCATCTCTTTCTCCCCACCCCATCCCCTCCCACCATCTCCTCTCCCCCACCCCCCCCTCCCACCATCTCCCTCTCCCCCACACCTCCTCCCACCATCTCTCTCTCCCCAAGCCACCACTTCCACCATCTCCCTCTCCCCCACCCATCCCTCCCACCATCTCCCTCTCCTCCACCAACCCTCCCACCATCTCCCTCTCCCCTCGCCCCACTCTCTCCCACCATCTCCCTCTCCTCCACCCCTCCCACCATCTCCCTCTCCCCCACCCCATTCCCTCCCACTATCTCCCTCTCGATCCCCCACCCACCCATGCGATCATAGGACGAAGGCCGCTGACTGAAACTTGCGAGGACCTAAAAGCTGGAGGGGGGGATTAAAAAATTACGAAATTACGTCACGTTATTCTTCGACGTCACACATGTTGCCAAAACTTGAGTTGGGACAGAGTTCCGTCCCTTGCAACACCAAAACGTAAAAACGCAAAAAAATAGTCACTTCAAAGTCAAATTTGGTCACGAAAAATACCCTACGACCCCTTCCCAACCGTCCTCTGGGCCGATGCCAAAAAGCAAAGCGATCGGGAAAACGGGCTCGGAGGAGTTCTTGCACAAAGTTTTACCTTTTTGAGTATTAATATATGTTCACACACGTACCCTGTGCATGGGGTTCGGGGTAAGAATTGACCCACCGCATCTCCCTACGTGATTCGTAAGAAGCGAATAACTAGGGACACCGTGACTTGATTTACGTTTACTCTCAACTGTTCTAGTAATTTTCGTACTTAATGGCCTTAAATAGCCTACAAAGGCTGATGGGCCGTGAAACACTATCCATCCATCGATCCATCCATTCTTCATAACAAGCCCTGCGTTCCGTTGACTCTGCTTCATCTCTGCTACGGTGTAGCAGGGTCACGAGTTTCGATTGGTCGGTTTCTTTAATTATTTTTAAAGCACGTTACCATTAAAAGTAGAGGGTTATGGAGGCCCCCTTTGAATAAACGAATCCCCAATATTTTTTCACACTCAAATTTATCACTCTTGAACGAAGAAACGACTTAATAAAAGCATTAGGGTCGAAAATCCATTAATAACAAAAGGGAGGTAACCATCACCAGTCATAGAGGAAGGTCAAGGAAATCCAAACATGTGTGTCGTCTGCTAAATCGTTACACTCATGGGTATAAATGCCGACGTTTACTACAAATATCAAACCAAGACATACAATCCACTCTGCCACGGTGATGAGAGCACGAAAACATTTATTTCTTCGAAATTTGACAGCAATCGGCACGTATTCCACTTCCATGTTATGGAAACTCCATGGTTCGAAGCATGTTTACCGTGCAAGTCCGTGGAGTGACTTCCAATTAGTTGTGTTTAGTATGAGCCAATCAAATGCGGCTACGAGTTCTGTAGTTTCATCGTTGCTAGGCACAGCAAACGCTCTAGCTGCTGCGCGACCTTTGACAGGAAGTTGACCTCTGCCACTGGGTGAAACGTCACCAAAGATTGTGTATGAATGATTTTCCACCCTAATACTTTTATTATGTCGTTTCTTCGATCAATAATGATAAATTTGAGTGTGAAATAATATTCGAGATTCGTGTATTCAAAGGGGGCCTCCAAAACCCTCTACTTTTAATGGTAACGTGCTTTAAAAATAATTAAAGAAACCGACCAATCGAAACTCCTGACCCTGCTACAGCGTAGCAGAGATGAAGCAGAGTCAACGGAACGCAGGGAAGGCTGCAGGCACGGTTCGCTGTTCGCGGCTCCCGACGTCACGAAAAGGTTGCTGCGAGCACAGTAATATTTTCATAACTTTGATACTACGTTGCTGCCAAAATATTAATACATATTTAATTTTGGCAGTAAACTGACGTAATTTTTATTTTGTTCATTTTCGGGAAATTTTGTACAGCTATCCCGCGGAGTATCATGTGCGCGTTACAAAATGGCGGCACAACGGGCACGTGGGAAAAGCGTCAAGGAAGCCGAGAAAAACTGCACATTGTTTGTGCGTAATCTCCCATGGTCTACGACAAACGATCAATTTGAAAAGTTTTTTTCGGACATCGGGCCCACAAAGCAGAGTTTCATCGTGAAAAAGAAAGGTGAGTAAATAATTTCCGCTCGCTGTACTTGAGAAGTTGAGTTCGGTCGGTCTAACTCTAACAGTAACACAAACTCATGATGATGTGAGATGTCTATGAGTAGGTATTCAAATGACATTTTTTGACTTAATTTTTTCCTGATAATATATTCTAAAAGACCTTTTGGTAAGACTTCCGCAGCCATGCGCCACTCTGCCCCCCAAAAAGCGCAGACCCTGTGTCCATAGTGATAGACCATATAGTATACGACGTTGTCCTGCTTCTGCAACTTTGAACTTGAACCCAGCAATGGAGTTACGCTTATGAAAGGGATGTTTAAAATAGAAAAACACGTTTCTGACATCTGCACACTTTGCCCGAATTATATTTTAAATATGTAATTCACCCGTTACATATTTACATGATCATGACTCATACTTGGCGCCTGGCTGCGGAATTTACACACACACACACACACACACACACACACACACACACACACACACACACACACACACACACACACACAACACACACACGCACACACACAAACACACACACAAACACACACACGCACACACAACACACACACACACACACACACACACACACATCACAATCTGATAGGATTTTTGGTTGAGATTGTCGGTTATTCCTCTAGTTATTCCTTCATGTTGCTGTGAAATACGCACACACAAAACTACAAAGATGCGATGTGGAGACCAAAGCATCTGTGGTGTAGAGTGAAAGTGAATCGTTGTTTTTCAGTTTTCTCTGTCATTTATCATTATTTAAGTGAATCTAAGCAGCTATCACATGTAACCCTAAGAAACAGCTGCATCTATAACTGTGCGGATGATATAAGTAGCAGGGAAGACAATCCAATCAGGTAGGGATTGCAATGTTTGATGGCCAGATATTAAAAACCCACCTGTTAATGTTAGCACTTGCAGGCATGCATTCATACACCCATGCATGCTTGCACATGTCAGTTGCCTTGAGCACCAAGGTATGTCAAACATGTGCTAATATTTTCTAATGTCCATTTTTACTTTTGCAGATGAAGATAAGTGCCTGGGCTATGGCTATGTGAAATTCTCCCTGATGTGAGTAATCAGTCAAATTTATTAGTAAAAATAAGCTCTGTGTGTGTGTGTGTGTGTGTGTGTGTGTGTGTGTGTGTGTGTGTGTGTGTGTGCATTTGTGTGTGCATTTGTGTGTGTTTGTGTGTGTGTGCATTTGTGTTTGTGTGTGTGTGATATTGTGATGTGTGTGGGATATTGTGATGAGTGTGAGATGATGTGTGTGTGTGTGTGTGTGTGTTTGTGTTTGTGTGATATTGTGATGTGTGTGGGATATTGTGATGTGTGGGATATTGTGATGAGTGTGAGATGATGTGTGTGTGTGTGTGTGTGTGTGTGTGTGCGTGCGTGTGCGTGCGTGCATGTGTTCTCAGCAGCAGAAAATTTAGTTTTATTACAGCTCTTTCTGACAAACTCTTTTCAACCAGTGACCAGTTATGAAAGTTTACAAATCATTTGTAAGCATAGTCACGCTAGTGTATAGTAACATTGATAAAAAGCAAAGGCATTCAAGTGAAAGTTCATGCCTGCTTCGGAAGTTGAACACCACTGGCTCCATGTCGATGTTAATGTTGCTCAGCAATTCTCCATATGATGATGTCATTCTCATGAGATGGAACCAGTTGTCTTAGATATTCAGGGCCCCAAGCAGCACTATGTGTCTTTGGGGGGGGGGGGTTCTGGTGCAGACGAGACCTTCCTCATGTTGGACAACTTCCCTAGTTCAGATCACCCTGTCTGGGCTGCTGTCCACCCTGACCACCCACCATGTCTCCCACCGCTCAGTCACCCTGTGGGTTGGGGGTTAAAGGAATAGACCCACCATGTCTCCCTACACTATTCATAAGAGGTGAACAAATGGAGACATCGTGACTTAAATTGCAATTACTTGGAACTATACTTGTGACTTTTGTGCATAATGGCCGTACATAGCCTACAAAGACTGATCTATAGGCTGTAAAATTCACTCACTCCATCCATCCTTCCATCCATCCATCCATCCATCCATCCATCCATCCTGGCACTGCTCAGTGATGGGAATGGCAGAGTTGTCTCTCTTGACGTACTGCACTGTTTCTGCCTTCTGTAGCCCCCTGTGGGTTAGGGGTCAGAATAGACCCACCACATCTCCCTATGCACTTTGTAAGAGGGGAATAACTAGGGACATCGTGACTTGATTCACACTTACTTTTAAACTGTTCTAGTGGTTTTCCTGCTTAGTGATCTTACATAGCTTTCAAAGGCTGATAGGCTGTAAAACTGCATCCATGCATCCATCAATGCATCCATCCATCCATCATCCATCCATCCATCCATCCATCCATCCATCCAACCATGCATCCATCCATCCATCCATACATCCATCCATCCATCCATCCATCCAACCATATCGATCGATCCATCCATCCATCCATCCAACCATGCATCCATCCATCCATCCATCCATACATCCATCCATCCATCCATCCATCCAACCATATCGATCCATCCATCCATCATCCATCCATCCATCCATCATCCATCCATCCATCCATCCATCCATCCATCCATCCATCCATCCATCATATATCCATACATCCATCCATCCATCCATCCATCCAACCATATCGATCCATCCATCATCCATCCATCCATCCATCCATCATCCATCCATCCATCCATCCATCCATCCATCCATCCATCCATCCATCCATCCATCCATCCATCCATCCATCCATCCATCCATCCATCCATCCAGCTCACCAGCTGCTATCACAGGTTGCTGTGTGTGTTGCTTGACAGAGAGGACGCGGAGAAGGCACATGGACTGAGCCTGAGTCTTGGTGGCAGAAAACTGCAGGTGGAGTATGCCCAGAAGAAACCCAACAAAAAGAGCAGACGTGAAAGAAATGACAAGGAAACAGAAGAAAAGGATGAAAAAGGTTTGTCAACATTAGTTTCCATGCAACGTCCTTGTTTCTTTTTATTGACACATTTTCTGCTTTGTGAAAGTTCAATGTTTTTGAGTTGACTAAGTGACTGAATTGTTGCCTTGAGTCCATGGTATTTGTGGCTCTGCATGAGAAAACAATGCAGAGGTTGGAAAAATGACATCATGATATATTTCAACCACGGTATTATTTAATTCATTGGTGCATATTCCATGAAGAAAAAGCATGATTATAGAGCAAATATTAATATTTTGACTGCAATGTAAGTTCAGGAAAGCTGTTATGTAGCATTGTGTACTGCTTACTTTGCTGTTTTGCTGACTTTAACTTTGTTTCTAGTGCATTTTCACATTTGCTCCTGTGATAATCTCCATTAATTCAGACAAGTTATTTATGTTGACTATGTCTTCATCTAGGTATTCATTAATTCATTCACTTTTGCATTGCTCTTCATTACTCATTCATCCATCATTCCATGTATTCCTTCAGTGCTTATTTCATTCATTCCTGTAGCAACTGACAAAGAAAAGGTCACCACTGCCAGCAAGCCTGCAGCGCCACCTGCCACCAAGGACAATTACAGCCAGGCCAAGACTGTCGTCCTTTCCGGCTTTGGCGCCACTGCCTCTAAGGAGGATGTGTCCAAGCTCCTTGAGTGAGTAACTCATTGTCTGTCTCTCTCTCTCTCTCTCTCTCTCTCTCTCTCTCTCTCTCTCTCTCTCTCTCTCTCTCTCTCTCTCTCTCTCTCTCTGTCTCTCTCTGTCTCTGTCTCTGTCTCTCTCTCTCTCTGTCTCTCTCTCTCTTTCTCTCTCTCTCTCTGTCTCTCTCTCTCTGTCTCTCTGTCTCTCTCTGTCTCTCTCTGTCTCTCTCTCTCTCTCTCTCTCTCTCTCTCTCTCTCTCTCTCTCTCTCTCTCTCTCTCTCTGTCTCTCTGTCTCTCTGTCTCTCTCTCTCTCTCTCTCTCTCTCTCTCTCTCTCTCTCTCTCTCTCTCTCTCTCTCTCTGTCTCTCTGTCTCTCTCTCTCTCTGTCTCTCTCTCTCTCTCTCTCTCTCTCTCTCTCTCTCTCTCTCTCTCTCTCTCTCTCTCTCTCTCTGTCTCTCTGTCTCTCTCTCTCTCTCTCTCTCTCTCTCTCTCTCTCTCTCTCTCGCTCTCTCTCTCTCGCTCTCTGTGTGTGCCATACAGGCTAAAGTTGCTGCCTTCTCACTGCAGACAGGTGAGGAATGTGGCACACTTGGAGTTCCCAGTGCCAGGACGGGAGGAGCCGTCAGCTCTGGTCAAGTTCAAGTCTGTGAGGGACGCCAGGCGCGGCATGCGAAAGCTGGTCTGCAGGAGTTTCCAAGGTGAGCCCTAGCTTGACTTTGGGACCTGGCACCAGGTTCTGCCTTGGTCACTCTTTCCACATGTAGAGTATTCTGACAAACTCTTCTCTTGTGCTTGCCCTGTCGAGAGGAGGAGGGGAGCTGGCTCAGTTCTCATCCCTGATCCCAAAGCCGATAGGCAAGGCTAGATATACTTCTAGACAGGCTGTTATTTAACCCTCTGGACCCCATTAATTTTTCACGGATTTTACTCCCTGCAGCCAGTTATTTTCTGGACGTGCCCCAAAACCGAGACCCCTCTTCTGTTTAAAAATATACAATTATTTTATTATTTGCTATAGAGGCAAACTTTTTGGAGGAAAGATGGAAAATTGAATGCTCTCTCTGATAGACATACTGAAATTTATGTCCATGCAATACAATATGATTTAAAAATAAACTGAGACAACACAAATTAAAAAAAGTGTCGAGTGACAGGCTGCCACTGACTCACTCGAGAATAAATTCCCGCATAGCTTCCTTTCTTCACCCTCACTTGACCAGCGTAGCGATTCGTTTTGTCGATCATCAAGTCAATGACTTTATTAGTTGAAATAGAGATAAAAAGCATCCGATTTAGATACCTCATCGGGCACATGTTGAGGAGAGTCCATGCGCGAATTTAGAAGTTACCGATCGAGGTAGACACGTTGTTGCGCGATTTCAATTGCGCACGCTGGCTCAGAAATGATTGAGTTTGATTCTGATGAAGAGCGAATCTTTGAAATATTGTTCGATTCTGAATCGGAAGAAGAATTCCATGGCTTCACAGAGGAAGATTTGGTTGAGTTTGCCACAGCAACCAAGAGTGGTCACACGCAGACGGAATCTTAGACTGCGCTGGTTCAACTTTGATTTTGTCATCGGAGTCACTGTCTGCGGCAAACTCGACCAAATCTTCCTCTGTGAAGCCATGGAATTCTTCTTCCGAATCGAACAATATTTCGAAGATTCGCTCTTCATCAGGATCGAGCTGAGTCATTTCTGGGCCAGCGTGCGCGATCGAAATCGAGCGGCAGCGTGTCTACCTCGATCAGTAACTTAAAAATTCGATCTAAATTCGCGCACGTGCAGTGAAACAATATGGCGACTATTATTATGAAAGCGAGGCTCTTCTGTGCAGTCTCCATGCGTAGAGAGCTCTCACAATCCCAAGATTCATAGCAAACAGCGCCAGATTCAAACATGCCTATCAGTTTGTCGACTATAACCGCCGACGGCTGTGAGGGGAGGTAACTACTTCGGCGGTTATGACCGCCGACGGTGCGCAGAGGGTTAATGTTTCCTAGTGTTCTCTAGCCTGGATTAGATCCCCTAGCAGTTTGCTGATGTTCAGGATGCTAACCATAGGATTATTCCACTGGTGATCTCAATTGGAACACATCTATATTTATAGTATTTTTTAACAATTATTTGGAGACAGGTTGTGTAAGTGGACATTTATCTTATTCTTACAGATAATTCCTATTATCATTACAATTTCTTCCTCTTCCTCTTCCTCCTTCTCTTTCTCCTTTTTCATCTTCCTCATCCATCATCATCTTCCTCATCCATCATCATCTTCCTCATCCATCATCATCTTCATCTTCATCATCTTCTTCTTCTTCTTCTTCTTCTTCTTCTTCTTCTTCTTCTTCTTCTTCTTCTTCTTCTTCTTCTTCTTCTTCTTCTTCTTCTTCTTCTTCTTCTTATCCTTTCTTATCCTTTTCTCATCCCCTTTTTGTAGCCATCATCATCATCATCATCATCAGAATTATCATCACCATTATTATCATCACCATTATTATCATCACCACTGCCACCACCATCATCATCATCATCATCATCATCATCATCATCATCATCATCATCATCATCATCATCATCATCATCATCATCACCATCAACAGCATCATCATCAGCATCGTCGCCATTATCATCATCATCTTCTTCACCATCATCATCATCATCCATCATCATCATCATCATCGTCATCATCGTCATCATGTTCATGTTAATTCTTTCAGGGAAGAAGTTGAAGGCGTGCCAGCTGACCAAGGAAAAAGCACAACTGCCACCCAATGCTGGAAAGCGAAACAGACTCATAGTCAGAAACCTGGCCTTCCAGGTGAGAAGTTCCTCTCAGGGTTCAGTTTTTGCTGTCTTGCTAGTTTGACAGTTGTAATGGAGTGACAGCAGTGGGGGTGAAGGTTTGATGTACTTCCCATCACTTCGCACTTCTCATCTTATGCTTCCATGATTTAATTGCAAAACACTGTATGTTGCATCTTGGAGGCTGCCCTGAAGAACTTCAGAAATGAAGGAGATATAGACACAAAGACACGCAGGGCCCCTCCCCCCCCCAAAAAGAGAGAAAAAAACCACACACACACATGCACATGCACACACACACCCCCACACGAAAATGTGCATTCAAACACACTTATGTACATGCACACATTACACTAGGGCGCGTTTGTTTGGGCCAAAATCTCAAAAGCTAGGTGTTGCCTACGTTCCTTGCTCATAAGGACGCACTCACCGTGAAGGCGGGAGGCCGAGAGAGGTCCGGAGCTCCGTCAATGCTTCGAGCTGCAGAGACCCGGATGAGCCAAAATGGCGGAGACAGTGCGAGTTGGACTGGTGTTTGGAGATAACAGTGCCTGTAATGTGCTTCTCAGGGTCTGAGAATGGAAAAGTGTACGTACACAGAAGTATATGCTGTTCGAGTGTTCATTTGTATATATTGAGGAGTAGGTGTATAGGTTATTTCTGGACAAACACTGCCGAAAAGTTTTTCATCGCTTGCAAACGCGCAGCACCCTATATGAATTATGTCCCGTGAATTGATCGAAATGAATGGAGGCCTAACATTTTTGACAAAATTGTCTACAGTTGAACCCAGATTGCTTTTTTTTGGTTGAAAAAGTTCCCTGTGCCATTCAATATGACACCATGGTGTGTTCTATCAAGTGAAAAACTGCTGTGATATCTGTATCATCAGTTATTTCGTCTATCGGCAACTTCTTCTCCACCTCTGGCGCCAGGATGCAGCCATGTTCTTCCGCCTTGCGAGATGATTGGCCGTTTTTCTAGCTGTAGGAGCGTCTCACTCGCCCTCGACTAGCCATTCAGAGAGAATCTCAAGATTTGGAGCCAAACAAATTCGCCCATGCACACATATGATACACTCATACATGCACACATACACTCATACATGCACACACACACTCATACATGCACACATACTCTTACATGCACATACACTCATACATACACACATACACTCATACATTCACACATACACTCTTACATGCACACATACTCTTACATGCACACATACACTCTTACATGCACACATACACTCTTACAGGCACACATACACTCATACATGCACACATACACTCATACATGCACACATGCACTCATACATGCACACACACACTCTTACATGCACACATACACTTAGACACGCACACATACACTCATACATGCGCACATACACTCATACATGCACACACACACACACTCATACATGCACACATACATCATACATGCACACATACACTCTTACATGCACACATACACTCATACATGCACAAATACACTCATACATGCACACATACACTCATACATGCACACATACTCATACATGCACACATACACTCATACACTCATACATGCACACATAATCTTACATGCAGACATACACTCATACATGCACACATACACTCATACATGCACACATACTCTTACATGCACACATACACTCATACATGCACACATACACTCATACATGCACACATACACTCATACATGCACACATACACTCATACATGCACACATACACTCATACATGCACTCTTACATGCACACATACTCTTACATGCACACATACACTCATACATACACACATACTCTTACATGCATACATACACTCATACATGCACATATACACTCATACATGCATACATACACTCATACATGCACATATACACTCATACATGCTCACATACACTCATACATGCACACGTACACTCATACATGCACACATACTCTTACATCCACACATACACTCATACATGCACACATACATGCACACATACACTCATACATGCACACATACACACATACATGCACACATACACTCATACATGCACACATGGACACACACACACTTCAGAAATAAAGGAGATGTAGAAATAGAGACACGTTTACGTGGATGTGCACACGTGCATACACATGCACACCCTCACACACACACACACACACACACACACACACATATGTTCACACACACACACATTCATGCACACACAAAAATGCACTCACCCATACACTAATGAGTGCATGCATACATGTATATGCTTACCACAGTATATTCTCTCACCCAACTACATGCTTACATGTCTTAAGTATGCTTTGTGCAACAAAATCAGTTGCATACAACTAACTCCCAGTGGGAAATATTGAAGCTCTTTGATTAGCAGTCTTCATTGTGATGAATATTGGCTTGTGATAGCGGGCATTTTATTTTTGAAAGTAGGTCATATCTTTCACCGTTTTTTTGTGTGTGTTTTTTTTCTTTCAGTGTAGCTCTGAGGACTTGAAGAAGATCTTTGGCAAGTATGGCACTGTCACAGAAGTCACCATTCCCACCAAGCAGGGTAAGCAAGGGATCTCTCTTGGTGCTATCCATTTGTCCCCGTGTCCAGTAGGAACTGCTTGGAGGCACGTCGTCCCCGTGTCCAGTAGGAACTGCTTGGACGGAGACACGTCCAGATGAAATGGGTTCTGCCATGATTTGTACTCGATGATGTTCTAGTGATCTGTGAATGTATGAATAAGATTGAATATATCCTTATAGTTATAACTCCATCTAAACCCCCACTCCCCACCCCTCTTCAACTGGATATGCTGTCACCCCTCTTGCATCCAACAAAAACTTTCAGTAAAAAATTCATGCTTCTTGTGTATCTTGCATCCCCTTGTCTCCACTTTAATTTGTCTCCGTTTTGATAACGCCGTGAACTTTATCTCGGGCTTGGTGTTTACTTCTGTGGCCAAGCCTCTTTCTGAATCTGAATCTGAAGACACTTGATTTGCCAGACTGTTAGACTTATTGCATACACAGCGCAACCATGTGGTTGTGATGACCTGTTAATTGGTTCCCAATTTCTGTGTTTTGTTAATATCTTGCAGTTGCACTTCAGCTAAAAAGGTACTCATGTTTCATCTTTCAAAGAGTACATAGCATTAAAGACTGCATACTGAGGTGTTATTTGTGTGTATGCAATGAGTTAAAGCTGATTCCTTGTGCTGATGTTGCAGATGGAAAAAAGTTGGGATTTGCCTTTGTCCAGTTTTCCTCCAAGACTGAGGCACAGAAGGCTCATCTGGCCTTGAACACCAAACCCATCCTTGGTGAGTTGTGTTGCCCTGTGTATGTGTGTGTGTGTGTGTGTGTGTCTATGTGTGTGTGTGTGTGTGTGTGTCTGTGTGTCTGAATGCGTGTGTTTGTCTGTGTGCTCACGTGTGTCTGTGTGCTTCTGAGTGTTTGTGTGAGAGATAATGTGTGAGTGTGCATATGTCTCTGCACCCGCACGGGCCTGTGCGTGAGTGTGTGTGTGTGTGTGTGTGTCTATCTGCCTTCTTGTCTGTGTGACTATGTGTGTGAGTCCATGTCTGTCTTTTTGTGTGTCTTTGTATTTGTTTTTTGTGTTTGGCTGTCTGTGTGTAAATCTGTCTTTTCATTCATCCATCAATCCATCTGATCCCTTTATCTTTCATTCATCCTCATTTCACAATTATTTCTGAAGACAAACATCTTGATGTGAAGTTGCCATATGCAGGAAGCCATGTAAGACAAGACTGACCAGAGCCTTGCTCTGTGTTGCAGGACGCCCAGTGGCCACAGACTGGGCAATGCCCAAGTCCAAGTTTGAGGCCTCCAGGGATCAAGGTGAGGCCCATTGCCATGGCAACTTCATCATTTGTCAATGACAACCTTCCTTCATTTTGTATCTAAGAACTGTGGCTAAAGTCAGCTTTGTCAAAGGTAATGTTACGATTACTGGGCCATCTTATGCCACAATAAGGGGGGGTGGGGGTGTGTGTGTGTGTTAACAATGTGAATGGCACCTTAACCTCTCGCATAAGCTGTGCAAGCATCACTAAACTATAAATAAATTGTGCAAGTGTTCGACTCATTTGATTACTTCAATATTCTGCCTGCCAGAGGCATGTACATCTACTTTTTTGTTGCAGATATCTTTCAATATGCTTTTGCAAAATTAAGGTAACGAGGTGGGTTTCATGTGATGTGTTTTTGTTAAGGCTAGGTGGGAAAATTCAAGCATGACATCAATGTTTCTGGTAATGTATGGTTTGCATATTTCATTCTACAGGGAGCACGGAATCTGACTCGGATCAGGAGGAGGACGATGAAGAAGAGGAGGAGGAGGATGACAACGATTATGACAATGAGAGTGAAGAGGAAACTCCAGTGAAGGGAAAGAAAAAATCCAACAAAATAGAAGGTGGGGACTGAAATGACAATTGAAATGACTGTCTTCGTAAGGCCTCCTCACATGTAAAACACATTTCTGACAGCTATGCTGTTTCCGTAGGATATGTTGCATTTGCAAGTGGTAAAAATGTTTGGGCATGCTCTAACACATCAATGTTCAGACAAATTTGCAGTTTCCATAGGAAATGTTGCACCTGAAAGTCCTAAAAGCGATGTTCTGTTGAGTGTCCACCCAATAGAAATGTGTATTATTTTTCATGTCCATCGGCCACTTCCTTGGACACTCCCTCTAACAGCCATCTAATGGGTTCCTGCTTGTGGTGTAGGGGTCAACGCATGTCCAGCAATGCCCAAATGGTGGCCTTGCCACGCTCTATTCAAATTTTCTGTGGCCACTGCTACTTCATCTCTCAGTTGTAGGATGTTCTGATGCCTAAATATACATTTCTTGTACAGTCCTTCATCAGCGCTAATGTGTGCTGTTGACCGCGAAAACCCTGTTGTCACAAGGAGCGCAGCTGACTCCATCAAGTTGGAAGGAAATACAACACCAATCTAGTGTTGAATGACTGGGCAGAGAGCAGAGTAAATGACGGATCTAGGATGCCATTTCACACCATAGGGCGATTTGCTTGTTTTGCTCGTGGGCAACTAGTTAGTTGGGGACTTGTAAATTGAAAGAAATACCCGAATATCACTATGAGCGCAATGTTGTAGATAAAGTTGAAAGACATCTATCGACAGGCTCATTTTAGTGTACTACAAGTTGCCTTGTGGGTAATGTCGACTACCTCACAGTTGACTCGGGTTTATTTTCCAGCCGATTCTCGTCTGTAACTTCTTTTATATCTCGCCCCAAATCTCATATCATGTTTTACTGGACACTAGGAAATTGCGTGTCTTTTCAACAAGTACTTTTTCCTCTAAAATGTTGTGTTTGCAACAGAATTTAGTGTTTGCCTAGTTGTACTGTCTGGCTGCTATGGTTTTAAATCTAAGGGTGGGTTTTCTCTTCGTCAGTCGGCCTTAGCGATGAAATCTACACTGACAATGTGATTGAACACATGATGTATAGACAGTGAGTAGTATGCTTTGGGAAGAGTATATCATGTACAGTATCCAACCATCAACAGAACCTCTCTGTTGACTGTTATGAAACTAGCTTTGACTTTGAGTGCCTTGCTAATCATGGACTGACCATCTCCTCAGACTGTTATGTTTCCTTTGCACTTGTTTTCAATGCTTTCTTTACCATTTGTGCACTTTTTGACTGGTTTTTTGCATTGCAGAGTCTGAGGAGCAGAGTGGTACTCCTGAGGAGACGGAGGAGGAGGAAGATGAAGAGGAGGAAGAAGACAGTGAGGAAGATGAAGACGATGAAGAAGATGAAGATGAGAGTGAAGAGGAAGATGAAGAGGGAAGTTCAGAAGAGGACACAGACAGTGGTGTTTACTCGGAAGACACAAAGCCCGCCAAGAAGAAGAAAGGTATGAGATTGCTTTGTTCCCTGCCTTGCAGTATCAGTAATAATGTACTTCCTATGGTTGCTGCTGGGGCACTCTCCACATTAGCTGGAACCCATGGTCTTGGAGCTCTCAGGGCCTATTCCAATAGCTTGACCACGGGCGGCCCCAAGCAGCGCTAAACGCCACCGGGGAGTGTCCACTAGTTGCTGGTGGCTGCCTGTGTACGGCGCCTGCTGGACTGCCACACCCACAGTTAGGCAGCTTCAGTGGTCTTGTGCAGCAGCCCGGTTATGTTTCAGATGACTCTGCACTGTAGAAAGAGTGCCCAACAATAATTTTGATCATGTTATAATTGGGAGCAATTGTTTTGGTTACTTGTTCTAAATTCCACTAAAATTATTTGTAAGTGTTAGTAATCCACTTATGATATCTTATTGAGTAATATAGACCTTCTTTGTTTGCAATCATTACTAATCATAAAAGGGTTGTTCAGTAAAATTTGGCGGAGGGGAGAAAATGAGTCTATGTACGCACCCGTTTCGTCCGTCCGGGCGTCTGTTTAAAACTTTAACGTTGGATTTTTCTGGGAGACTATTAAGTCTATCAACACCCAATTTGGCATGATGGTGTATGATGACAAGGTGTCAAAAAACATACATGGTGACTTGACCTTGCTTCAAGGTCAAGGTCGCAGGGGCCATAAATGTTGTCTAAAAACCAGCCATTTTTCACATTTTCTCAATTTTCTCTGAAGTTTTTGAGATTGGATACCTCACCTATATATGGTATATTGGGCAAAGTAAGCCCTATCTTGCTTCAAGGTCAAGGTCACAGGAGCTTTTCAAAGTTGGATTGTATACATATTTTGAAGTGACCTTGACCCTGAACTATGGAAGATAACTGTTTCAAACTTCATAACATTGTAGTAAACATGTTATACTTTCATCATGAGACACATTTGTTCACATATCATCAAGGTCAAGGTCACTTTGACCCTTATGAAATGTGACCAAAATGGGGTAGTGAACCACTAAAAGTGACCATATCTCATGGTAGAAAGTGCCAATAAGCACCATTGTGCTTCCTATGTCTTGAATTAACAGCTTTGTGTTGCATGACCTTGACCTTGGGTCAAGGCCACATGTATTTTGGTAGGAAAAATGTGTAAAGCATTTTTGACTCACATGCGAAGCAAAAGTGAGTCTATGTACTGAGCCGTGTCGTCCGTCCGTCCGGGCGTCCGGGCGTCCGTAAAAAACTTAAACGTTGGATTTTTCTCGGAGACTATTAAGTCTATCAACACCAAATGTGGCATGATGGTGTATGATGACAAGGCCTCAAAAAACATACATAGTGACTTGACCTTGCTTCAAGGTCAAGGTCACAGGAGCCATAAATGTGGTCTCAAAAACAGTCATTTTTCACATTTTCCCAATTTTCTCCCACGTTATTGAGAATGGCGACCTTAGCTACAAGTGGTATATAGGTCAAAGCAAGCCCTATCTTTTGATACCAGTTTGGTTGACCTTGCTTCAAGGTCAAGGTCACAGGAGCTCTTCAAAGTTGGATTGTATACATATTTTGAAGTGACCTTGACCCTGAACTATGGAAGATAACTGTTTCAAACTTAATAATTATGTGGGGCACATGTTATACTTTCATCATGAGACACATTTGGTCACATATCATCAAGGTCAAGGTCACTTTGACCCTTATGAAATGTGACCAAAATGGGGTAGTGAACCACTAAAAGTGACTATATCTCATGGTAGAAAGTGCCAATAAGCACCATTGTGCTTCCTATGTCTTGAATTAACAGCTTTGTGTTGCATGACCTTGGATGATCTTGACCTTGGGTCAAGGCCACTTGTATTTTGGTAGGAAAAATGTGTAAAGCATTTCTTAGTGTATGATGTCATTGCTAGGTGTAGTTGTTTGACCTTGACCTTGAGGGTCACCTGAAGGTCAAGGTCATGTAAAGGTCAAGGTCAAGCATGTGAGTCGTATGGGCTTTGCCCTTCTTGCTTTCTATTAATCTGTATCATTTGAATTTGGAAAGGTGAGAAAAGATGGTTCATTGAATGAACAGGTGTTGTGTTCCCAGGTCAAGGAGCTAATGAATCCAGGAGCAGAGATGTGGAGGAAGGACGCACAGTCTTCGTTCGGTAAGTCCTGTTGTCTGCGTGGCGTTGCTGTCTTGGATCAGTGTGCCTTTGTGCCACATCTTTCCTTTCACCCACACTGAGACAGGAAGTGTAGACAGAAGGAGGCAATGGGAGCTCAGCTGGTTGAGCATTTCAGACACCAACCAAAAGGTGGTGGGTTCAGTCCCCACCTTCGGTCCCACATTTTTTTCCTGTCTGTCCCTTGCAGGGCCCCGGCTCAAACATTTTGCTTACAAACACATGGGAAACTGAATGCTAATTTTTATGGTTTCAAGGGCAGTGTTTGGTTTCCAAAAGTGAATGTGTAAAGATTTGTGAATCTTTACGAATGGTTTAGGCCTCAAAGGAGGTGGTTGCTTGTTGATTGCACCATTGGAAAGAATTTTCAAAATTGTTTGCATATTTTCTCATCTCAAACTGTTTCACTGACATGAATCATGACTCATCTAATGAGCAGGACTGAGAAAATAATTTAACTAGTCTACATGTATTTTGGCACCTGAAACCTCAGGTCTTTGCATAGCTTCACCTGGTCTCGGTTTTCAGATCCCAATCACA